>CP139507.1:170011062-170302609 GCA_021014915.2 Artemisia tridentata subsp. tridentata | reverse complement strand
CTATGCAAAAGGAGGCTACTGTGACATTGGTATATGAACCTAGTCCTACTATGGAAAAGCAAAGGGAAGATTCGGATAGTGATAAAGTTGAGGATATTGATGATGACATGGCTCGATGTATGGCTAACCCGAATAATGCTGGTGGAGGAGCTAATGATCCAAGTCTCCTTGAGTATGAAGATTTGATGGTTATGATGGTTACGAGTATGATGTTAATGCCTTAACTGAAGAAAAACTTGATTTCTGTGACGCCTGCGACATCCCTATCCGTACTAGAGTTAGGAAGTAGTTCTAGGTTTGTTGTTAGCGTTTTATTTTGGTAGGTTCATAAGATTTGTCTGTCGCTCTTATGATAGATTTTGTTTGCAGCACAATGTGTGCATTTGTTTGCTAGTAACAGGCCGAGATGTGAGATTTACCTTCATCCTATGTTTTTAATTATTTTTTTTGGAGTAATATATTTTACCGAACAAACTTTTTACCAACAAATAATTACACTAGCTTGTAAACCCATTTTAATATTTTCATTATCACGTGTAAAAATAAGTAAAGCATTTGTATCTTATCATTTTTAAAAACCAAAGAACTTTAAGTGATTGGGATAATTGCATTTTTATCTATTTAACTTGACATGTTTTCCATTTTCATGTAGTGAATACAATAATTTCGCAACTTAATCCCTAAACTTTCGAATTTCATCAACTTAGTGTAACATTTTACCTCTCAATAGGTAATGTCAGCTTGCAAGCAGTTACCATCCGAGTCATGTTTTATTTGAACACATCAGTTTTTCATTAAATGAGTAAAGTTAGTATAATAGGTATCTTTTTCCACCCCTTTAGGTCAAACACACACTGATGTGTTGTTTTGTATCGAGTTTTAAATTTATAGTATACGAATCCTTTAGACAATCCCTAACATTTACGAGCAGTGTACTCAATCAATATAGTATAATGAGTTGGCAAGACCGGTCGCAGGGAGCGAATAGATCCTAAATGTCTAACAATTTTTAGGAGGTTGTTACGTACATTTTAAATATGTCGATTATGTTTTTAGTATAATTTATCTAAAGAACAGAAAATAAAATTAGCAAAATGAATAAACAGATTGATTACTTCTGGGTAGTGAAGATCAAGAGATAAAATCATGCTTGTCTTGCTAATCCCCTAATTCATTAATGATCTAGTTCTAATGCAATGTTCATCTAGTGCGCTTCGGTGAAAGCAAATATGGAAGGAGTCACTTGTTTATCGATTTTCCCCTACCTTATTCCTAAAAGCCAGGCACGCCTACCAGGTCTTATTACCCAAACTAATATTCCAAGCATTAAGTTCGTTCAACTGATCTATATAACCTAATTGTTTGTGTGGTTTACCAAGCCAGTTAGTTTTCTTTGACAAAGGAGAAAATGCCTCGTCTGGTCCAATAACTCTAGAGTTACTACTAAATATTAAACCTTATAGTCTACCACGTTAAACAAGGTGAGCGTTTATCGGTCCTGCCTCACCACTAAAACCACGTGCCAATAGTGTTAATAATGAACCCTACTATTCATGACCAACCGGTTTGTACACCAACCGACGTAAAATCGCAAGTTATCCT
The DNA here is from genome assembly GCA_021014915.2 of Artemisia tridentata subsp. tridentata. Taxonomy (NCBI): domain Eukaryota; kingdom Viridiplantae; phylum Streptophyta; class Magnoliopsida; order Asterales; family Asteraceae; genus Artemisia; species Artemisia tridentata. The sequence continues at coordinate 170,301,007 of CP139507.1, read as the reverse complement.
GGTAGAACAAATTATCCTGGTAGAACAAAAAGACATAAGTCTAGAACAGTACATAAATCATCCAAAACACACATAGAATAAACTAAAGAACTTCAATTACTAAATACCTAATGTTCATAACAAAACAAGCACAAAAAGTTTAGCCTTTCATGACAACAAATGTAATGATCAAAAAACACATATTCAGGAGGTCGAGGATGCTCGAAATAAAGGTTAAACATGGTGATATTAGCTTAAGAATGGGGGAAGGTGTGTGTGAATTCTAGAGAGAGAGACAAGAATAACACACACACCTCCTTATTACAAATGAACATCCAACCTTCCTTGTTGAGACAAGGAAGGTATTTATAGCAAAAGGGTGTTGCCCTAATGCACTTGATGGGCTTTCGGTTGGGCTTTTGGCTCATGGGCTTTACATTATACACTTTGGACAATACAAGCTTAGTTATCTATTCTAGTCCAAAAAGCCAAACACGTTTAACTAGCCCTTATACATATGACTAAATGCAATTCCCAAATATGACATAACTTTAAGTCTAACAATCTCTCCCCAAAGTGATGTCATACTGGAATTGCTTACAATGTTCCCTACAAGTAAAATACAATACAAAACATGAGCGCATCAGCTCAGAGAGTGGTTTAATTATGACCATTTCAGCAGCCATTTCTTTACTTGCAAAAGAACAATGCGAGCAAATCTAATTAGAGTTTAATTATGACCATTTCACTCTCCTCTAATTAGTTCTCTCCCCCAAACTGAGAACCATTCTTATGAGTGCCCTGGGTGCCCTAAATCTGAAGAAGTATTTTGCAAATTAAATGCATTCCGTCTATAGTCTTCTAACACGTAGCGGAAAATGAAGAGTTCACTGTAGACTCGACCTTCTTCAAGATTATCCGTTCGGGGGAATAGAGTATCAACATCTTTATCACACCAAATGCATCCCAGTTACTTCCTCAATGTACACATTTCTCTCCCCTGATGATTACGATTCATCAAAATCAGCATAATGATGTGTACGTGAAGTATCAACTGGAAGCCCTTTATCAGGAATCCTATCAGCCCGTGAGAAGATGTAGATAAACCCAATCTACTAATAATACCATTTGAAATGTCTAACTCTTTATCAACCCCCTGTATAAAAAACAACGGCTTTATGTAGTGACTACTGATAGAGAAAAACCCACTATGACGAACTTGAGACTGAAGTAAAATAACCCAAACTTGTGACTTAAAGTTGCACTAATGTATGACTAAGAACCTATACTGAGCACTACAACATAACTCCTTTAAGCATAGATCGTTTCATATACCCATCCAACCGTCCTTTACTGTATATGAACTCATCTTGAATTATCCATATCTTTGTGTAACACTTGAGCACTACAACGTAACTCCTTTAAAGTGATAGCTATACTCTGTGAGCACAACAACGTAACTCCTTACATCAGGTATAACTAGACAAAGCAAGTCTTAATCATTCAATAAGCGCCCAAGCAAGGATCTCGAAGAATCATGCATCCAACCAACCCCGATATCTTCAAGATACTAAGTATACGCACCCATGATATTCCACTTCAACTTCAAATAGGTAATAATGAATCATCATCCTTGTAGTCATAGTTGATAACAATCAATATTTGCCATTGTCATTTGATTGTGATTCTTGATCAGGATCTTTTTGGCTATACGTGGCGAATTTGAAGGTGCAGTCCGATAATACCATTTGTGATTTTGGTGTGAAATGTGCCATAAAATGCAATTCTAATGATGCAAGAAAAATTTGAGTTTAATAAATTTTTACGCCAAAATTCACCGAAAAAATTCGAATTTTGACCTAAAAATTTGAATTTTGGGCCAAAATTTTCACTATTGTACTAGAATTTGAATTTCGCGTAAAAATTGACCGTTAAGTCACTCCTCCAAATTAAATTTTACTCAAATTTTCCAGCCAAAAAACTATATATATATATATATATATATATATATATATATATATATATATATATATATATATATATATATATATATATATATATATATATATTTTTTTTTTACAATTGCGATAGCCTTTGTCCGAGAACCAATTGCGAAAGCCTTTGTCCGAGAAACAATTGCGAAAGCCTTTGTCCGAGAAACAATTGCGAAAGCCTGGCAGCATTTGCGATAAAAAGGGACCAATTGCGAAAGACCAATTGCGAAAGGGACCAATTGCGAAAGAGTTCAACCAATTGCGAAAGGGACTAATTGCGAAAGAGTTCAACCAATTGCGAAATGGACCAATTGCGAAAGGGTCAGATTTGCGATAGGCTTTGAGCAATTGCGAAAAACCCTTTTCAATCGCAAATGAATTGCGAAAAACCCCTTTTTATCTAAATTCTTACACAAGAAATTAGATATTCAAGTCGATGAAGTACCATTTTTATCTCAATTCTTATACAAGAAAAGTGATAAAAACCGCTTTTATGGTGAGGATTGAAGTCGCAACCTTTTAGTAGCCTTCTTTTTTCGATCAAAAGCAACCAACAACTCGTAAAACTTGAAAAGCTAACACTTTTTTCTCCAAACTCACGTTAAAACACAAAAAGCTTGAAGCTTTAACCTTAAAACTCACGTAAAGCATAAAAGCTACAAACTTTATCTTTAAAACTCACGTTATTAATGGCAGATGAACAGTAACGAAATAAAACATACCACAAATCACGATTTTCACCTCAAATCACCACGGTTCGCCCCTGGTTAGCTCTTGATACCAATTGTAATGATCAAAAACACATATTCAGGAGGTCGGGGATGCTCAAAATAAAGGTTAAACATGGTGATATTAGCTTAAGAATGGGGGAAGGTGTGTGTGAATTCTAGAGAGAGAGACAAGAATAACACACACACCTCCTTATTACAAATGAACATCCAACCTTCCTTGGTGAGACAAGGAACGTATTTATAGCAAAAGGGTGTTGCCCTAATGCACCTGATGGACTTTCGGTTTGGCTTTTGGCTCATGGGCTTTACATTAGACACTTTGGACAATACAAGCTTAGTTATCTATTCTAGTCCAAAAATCCCAACATGTTTAACTAGCCCTTATACATATGACTAAATGCAATTCCCAAATATGACATAACTTTAAGTCTAACAACAGATAAACAAAGATTATTTATAGTAGATATAAATCGAAATCATGAAGAAAAACTAGATAATCTAAGGTTTATGATGTGTTACACTTTCACTCTTGGTGTCTTGTATAATTTCCTAAACCTTGTGGAACTTTAAAACCTTGCAACTCTTCCAAAATCCAGAACTCTTCAAATGTGTAGAATAGTGTTGTATTTGTAGGCCTAAATTAGGGTTTGAGTCGTCCAATGATACAACATATGCCCTTTTCGGGTGATACGACGTATATTCATTAAATTGCTCAATCGAATCTTTTAGAATTCTTATATTTGGCGTATTAATGGATAGGTGGATACGGTCTATACGTCTTCGGACTTGAGAAAATAAATGCATGACGAGAGCTCACACACCGTACAACTTGGGATGTCATAAGTTGTATCCTACTTCAATCTTGAATAATCTTTAACGAGAAGGCACACAACGTATGACAATATAGTGTCATACGCCGTATACAACTGCTAAAAATGTGCTCTCCATAATACTTTGGCATTTTAGCTCAATTTTCGTTTTTTTTTGCAAGAATTCTCCTTTTGTTCCAAATAATCACTGAAACTAAAATTTAGAGTAATTAAGTACGATATACAACATATACAAGGCAAAAAGGAGTAATTATCATGAGAATTTGATAGCTAAAACATGTATAAATAAAGAGCTATCACGCACACATACATAAATCTACAGAAAAAATAGTTAAAGTATCTAGCGTAAGATTCGACGGGCTGAGTTTTGCTCGATAAATGCTAGATAAACCTAAGTGCCTATTGGTGTTTCAAATGGCCTATGAGCGCTGGAAGACTTTATATGCACCCGACGAGCATGTTCTAGTAAAATCGATGGTAAACTTTTAGGTCGTGCTCAATGTGATTGATGATATGTTAATATCTACCGGGGGTTTTTAAATTTTTTGAGAATTCGAGCACAAACTAAAGTTTGGTAACTAAGGAAATTGAGTAAGAGTTTTGGTCACTCATTTTCAGAGACTCGAATCTTGGCTTTTAGGATTTTGGTAAGTTTTGGATAATCAAGAGCATTCATACCTTAAGATTTATACTCTTCGATAGCATGGTATTTAACTAGGTGGGTATGTTGCACCAATCTTCTCGGAGTGCACACTGTTATAGAAGTATATGTACAAGGCTGCACACTGAGTGTGAGAATATTTGTTCATGAAAAAAATGAAACCTTTTTCGTTGGTGAGTTTAATGGCGGAGAAATCGAAGTTTAATGAGTGGATGTCCGAAGTAAAGAAGGCGTTCGCTCAAGGACCCTTAAAGATGACATATACATGGGGTTTTCTGAAGGTTGATAAGGAAAATAAAGTGTGAGTTTTAAAATTATTTTAGGGTAGGCTAGATATCATTTTTGGCTGTAGGATTATACACTACGCATGTCAACAGCGTGAAGAGTCGGCTGACTTTTAGAGAAAAAAAATTGTGCTTGTGCAAGCAAGCGATATGTTGGAGCAAGTTGATGCTTTAACTTGCTTATTCAAGAACTCTTGAAGGTACAGGCAACCAGGATATTGAACCTATTAACAGATTTATGATGTTTTCATGATACATTGTGTAAAATACTATTGATTCAATATATTTATGGTACGTTTTTAGGAGTTTAATGTAACACCCCCAAAATTTTCAACGGTCGCGGAAGCATACAGAACTTTGTGGTTGCTACCTGCGGGTGCAACGATTGGAAATCATAACACAAGGTAACAAAGAACGGAATACAGACTTCATTTTTAATTAAAATCAACATTTAGAGTTTTACAAAAGGTAATTCATAGTTTAGATAGAAATTAGGCCCATTAAGTACAGTAGTCCAACATAAAAACAAGTCTGAAATAAAATTGCCGGTTTGTCAAAAGAGCTCCATGACCCTTGCCTTGCCATATCATGCCATACCAAATCAATCACACACCTGAGAAAAACATGCTAAAAAGTCAGCAAAAAGCTGGTGAGTTCATAGGTTTAAATAAAGTCATCAAATAATTAGTTTCGACCAGCATGATCATTATAACACATATAATGTCATACAAAAGTATCTATCGCGCTAGCACTAAGTTCATGCAACCGAAGCTAGACAGTTCAGTGTGCTAATCTCTAACACATAAATAATAGTCAAGAGGCCCTTAGCGAGTGTTTAACCCAATACACTCGAAGTCCGACTTGCTATACGTCCGCCTTGACCTGTCTGGCCAACCGAACGGGGGAGTCACCCCAATAGATCTATCTAAAGCAATCGCGCTTCCCAAAGGAAATTAACGGCTCATGAAAATGGGCATGATAGTGGGTTCTAGGGCTTAGGCTAACTACGTAATAGTTTTGAGAAAAGTAATAACATTATGGTCTATAAAAGATTTTGCATGTTTCTCACCCCATATTAGTAAAATAAGTAAAAGTAAAAATGGGGCTATAAACTCACCTTTAATGGTCTGAACAGTGAATGCTGTGAAATTAGGGAGTGCACGGCACCAACACGCAACCTAGAGTAAATAACCATGTGTTAGTTTCAAGTATTAAATTTTCAAGTCCTTTCACATTTTAATTTCAATGTTTTAGAGTATCTACGTTGTTGTAACTTGTGTGGTGGCAAGTGTGGTTACTAAGGTCTCTCCTAAAGGATGGTGAGGTGTAACTCTATAATTGAGCTAAAGGTACGGTAATGAGGGGTTGGGAATATCTAAGGTACGAATGAATTAGATCTACTTGTGATATGTATAAATATATTTATTGCTCGTTAGGTCCGCCTATGTTGATTTTAAAAGTAAGTCGTGACGTTTATTACCTATATGATTTGAGAAGTTGAATATATAACGTTAACTTTTAGTAATTTGATTAATTTAACTAAGTTCTTGTTACTCATTCAATATGGTTTATTTTTACACATTATTAGCTTAGAAGTTTATGTTTCGACGAATTTATTCATGTTAAGTTGATATATTATTAGTGACGTTCATTGTTATTTGATTTAGTTTAAAAAAAATAACAATGGAAGTGTTAATATATACATATCCCGTCGTGTTTTATGGTCTACACCTATCGTGAATTTGATTTGTCGCTATTTCCGCTTGAGTACTATATTTTAAATACACAAGTGTATGTCAATATTTACCTCTATTTTTCCCGAGTGTATGTAATATTACTTGTATAACAATGTCTATATATATCTAGTCTAGTTGTTTTTAATCATTTTCATCACGTTTAACAATTCGGCTATTCTTGTTTGTAGGTTAAAAGGGAATTTCATTATTTTGTCCTTCGGCTATATAAGTTTTTACTCGTCTATATGTCAGTTAATACAATTTATTTTCGTGAACGACTCATGTTCCTTTTATTTGTTTGCGTTAAGTAGCGCTATAGTTGTCATTCGAATTTTATCTATAATAACTATTGGGCTGCGGCCAATTGGGTTCGAGGAGGGGGGAAACAAAAATCATTAATGGGTTGGGTTTAACACTTATTCTGGTGGGCCGAATGGGTTTTTTACAGACCCACGCCGTAGACTGCATCAAGGGCGATCTGATGGGCTTAAATCTTTGGGTTCTAGTTGGGCCTCGACAATGGGCTTCGGCCTGGTGTTTGCCGCAAAGCAACACAGAACACTTAAGCTCCACAGCTTGGTGTGTATCTCCTGGTATTCATTTTCTCAGCCGAGAATGGCCATTGATCTTGTTTCTTACGACTAAATTCGTTGGTTAGGTTCGAGTGCTACTCGGCATTGTGTCTTGAGGACCTAAGTGGTAACGAATGTTTGGGGTTTTTGACTCACCTATAGGTTGACAAGAGGAGAAATTCTCCTCACATGAGCCTAACTCCTTGGTTTCTAGTTGTAAACACTTTGCTAGTTTCTTGGGGTGTATTTCCCAGATGGTTTCTAGTCTTCTATTCGACTACTAACCATCCTCCTAATGGTGTTACCGTTCGTTGAGATTTTGGGTTCCCTCTATACTCTAGAGGCTATTAGTACCAAGCTTCCAGCTTGCTGTGTAATTTTGGTCAAGTGAGCCTTCCAAGGCTTGAACCGTGGGTGTAACACTCATGGGTTGTGGTCGAATTGTCACTTATGATCTAGAGTCAAAGCTTCCTCTATGTGAGGTGACCTTTCCAGTTCATCCTGACCACCATTGCACCTAGCTTTGGTGGTCACTGGTTTGGTTATGGCCATTTTTGGTCACAGTGGGCTTTCATCATTAACTTAGCAACACACAACATACAATCTAGTCTTCCTATTCTAGCCACAACATTCCCAGGTTCGAATCCATGAACCTGTGGTTCCTAAGGCTTCTTTCAAATACATAAAAACCATGAAAACCAACCACTTAATTCTACCAAAGTATCTCCTATGCCACACTAACGACAATAAGAAATAACAATTTCCTCCCAAATCTTCATTCTTATTCAACCCAACTAAACATTATTTTACTTAAGTTGTTCCTCAAAAATCAATTATGGTTTTTGGGAATCAATTCGACATAAAAACTAACAAATCAATACTCAACTTATTCGACCTAGTAATTTTATTCTAAATGGATCTAAAAGAAAATATTAAAACTGAATCTAATGTCAATCCTTACAATGATTCTTGAGGGGTGAAAGGTTCGAATGAAACTTCAAATCCGAGAACCCACTACTCCAATACCGATTACCCTAACCTCCAAATCGAATGAAAACACCTCCACTCTTATCCTTTCTTGAGAACTTCTCAGATCTTTGATATTATTTTTGGTGAATTGTGATTCAACATCTCTCGGAGGAGCGGCTTAAATGGCGGATATTGGAGAGTAACTCCATAAGAGCTTTCGAATTTTGGGAGATATAATCTTCCCTTTTGCGTGCTATCTCTATTTCAAGGGTATTTAACCTAGGTTGACTCATGTAATATCCTATACCCGTGAAGAGGACAAAGGATCTCGGTCAAAAGAAATAGTATCTGCTATGGTTAAGGATGGTGACGGATCGAAGGTTTATGGGGAAGAGATGGGGCGGACAAAAGAGATGGGTAGGGTTACAAGTTTTGTTTTGGAGTTTGTGTGAGTGGGTGAGTGATGTTTTTATTTTAAGTGTGTATTGAATAATTATTAAAGTGTGGTATTTTTATACCCGCTTTCCGTTAAACTGAGTCAAATTCGGGTCCTTCCTAGAACCGTCACAAATATGAGATAATATATCTTTAAAGTCGTTATGTAATACTTGAACATATTTTTGAGTCCTTAAGTATTCACTAATATTCCTGAGTCTCAGATTTATTTTCGGTTTGCGTGTGGTGTCAGTCTGAGTGAAACTGGGATAACCTCCCGTTCTCATTACCATGTAGTGAGTAAGTTACAAGATGTGATAATTTCACTATTTTTTGGTGAGATTTCCGAGTGACAATATGTGCAGGTCAGTTATCCGTTTTAACACATAACGGTCTAGTCAGGTGTCCTAGTCACAGAAAATGAATTATCAATAATATAAATATTAGGGAAATTTTACCATTTGTCACTTTAATGCATGTTATGAAGAAGTTATAATACAGGAGAATGTTGAAAGGAAGATGTTAGTCACTAAGGTTCACTCTTCAAGTAGCATATTGTTGGGGTGTGAAGATGATTAACTCGAATCTTATACTCAGCGAGTCCAGTTCAACTCCACGGATAGTTTACGAATACCGTTGGATTAGATGGTATCTAACAACTCGTCCCACATCGGTAGGAAATCAGACATTTATGTCCCTTACAAACTTGAAGTTATGGTCTGCTAGTATTCTTCCACCATGGTTTTGGTTGAATCCTAGATCATATTCGAGTAGTCCATTGTTTTCGACTTTGGTAGAGTTACAAATGGTATCAAAAGCAATAGCCTCTCAAGTTGTTATGGGCTAGATAACTCATGCAACTTTTGGGGTATGAATCATGGTTATGTGTACGACTAACAAGGACTTCAGGAGTTTAAGTGTGCGATTGTGACATCTTGTCCCACATCGATAGGAAATAAGACAGTTGCATCCATATAAGCTTGAATTTCTAGTCTACTGGTATCCTTGCACCATAGTTTTTGTTTGAAACTTAAAGGATGCCCGAATAGTCCGTTACTTTTAATTGGCTTGTGGCTGCGTTACATAGTAGCCCACATTGTATTTTGAATAGATAAAGTAGTTGACCATTAACTTGGATAAGTTAGAAAAATATTTTGAACAAATAATTTGAGAAGAAGAGAATAGCTTTCCACAATGTTTGTGAAGCTCTCCCCATTCTCATATACAACTATTCATCTTCTTCTCAATAGAATGTATCCGATAATGAAATTAATACAATTTATCAAAATCCAGAAAGTATATACCAATGAAAAATTACACGTCCGCCAAATGTTAATAGACTATTTTTTTTTAAAATAAATAAATGAGCAAATTTTATTGAATTATATGAAACATTTTATATTTGAGTCATTAAGATATACTCTTCCTTCTCAAAGTAATTGCCCATTGACAAAAAACACATTTTTTAAGAAAAACATAATTATTATTGTTTTCTCTATCTTACGTTTTGTAAAATTATAGTTTTATTCTTAATCGATTAATTTATTCTTTTTTTTAATGGCAAATTTTATGACCTACGCCATCTATCTCACAAATTATATCTCACATGTCTCCAACGAGACTTGGACCTACAACCTCTAGTTTGATGGGTTACTTGATTAATTTATTCCTTTAAAAGTTGTAATAATAATTTCCAACGAATATGATAAACTCGATCAAAATATTCAATTTATTTATAGTGGTTGGCAATTAATTTAAGACAACTTGAAAAGAAAAGGTGCAGCAGTTCGGGACAAACTCAAATTAATTAGTTTCCGTGCAATACTTTCCAATAGTTTTCCGTGCAACCTTTTACTTCGTGTAGCACATCCGGATCCAGAAATCTATAGTAAATAGATTTTGAGCTCTTTTAATAAGGTAGAATTTATATCCTTTAACCTGATTTCACATAGTTTTTGAAATCTAAGGCACAATCGGAAATTCTTGCGACCCTAAATGCTGTTCGGATCCTTCGTAAACTGTAAAATGTGTATATCTCTCTAGTCTCTCCCACGCTAAAATAAACGTGTATACGGTATATATTTTATTTATAGTTTGGCCCTTTTTAGCCTGAAAATTAAAATGAAATACCCTTTTAGAAATAAAATTTTTAAGAAACTTAAGCTAACAAAAGTATGTGTAATCGCTATCAAGGAGATCGATATTGTACCTTTAAAATGAATTATTAGTTGAATGTTGTGGATAATTTAACTTCGATTAAGTCTTAAGTAACAAGATATGTTTTAGTATTGACATAAATAAAATTAACATAACAACAACAATTAAGGGAATACAATGTATAAATTGTCTTTTATCATGACCATGCAACTATTACATCTTTTACATCTTATTGTTGAACCAATAGACTCCATTATTGTTGCCTTCATCAGCCTCAACAAAGAAGCACTCAGTTGCTTCTCTCCACATTGCTTTAATTATTGGGGTATCGTCAAACTGATAGTATTCTCCTAAGATGGGTTTGATTGCGTTCGTCGCTTCCAATGCATGATAATGAGGAATGGTAAACAACAAATGGTGAGCAACATGCGTGTCCGTGATGTGATGAAGAACCGTGTTCAAAATGCGGTAATCTCTATCAATTGTTGACAAAGCTCCCCTCAGCCAATTCCACTCGGTGGAATCATAATGGGGCAGTGATCGATGAGTGTGGTGCAACCATGTGATGACAACCAAGAACCCATACACAATAACTAAAGGAGAAAAGTAGATCAACACCAGCCATGTAAAACCTTGAGTCAAGGCCAATTTGTAAAGCCCATAGCTTGTCACTACAAGTCAAATGTCAGTCAGGAGAATTTGGAAACGCTCACGTTCGTTATAAATAGGACTTTTTGGATCAAAATGGTTGGCAAATTTCTCATACTTCCGGCCAGAAACGTTAAAACAAACATACAAGAGCCATCCTATTGTACATAAAATCACTAGTCTAAAGAGACGGCCAGGTGGGGTGTTGAGCAATTTGGCAAAAGCATTTAGGCTGGACTTCTTTTTCGGGACAAAAGATTCATCGTTTTCAAGTGAAGCAGTGTTAGAATGGTGACGACGGTGACTGTATTTCCAAGAAAAATAAGGAGCAAGCATACCAGTGTGTAGAAAGTAACCAATAGTGTCATTTATCCATGGGTAGTCACTAAAAGCTTGATGACCACACTCATGGCCAATAACCCACAAACCCATTTGGACACTACCTTGGAGGATCCAATAAACAGGCCATGCCACGTAAGAAAAAGGCGACTGAAGGGGGATAATGTAGGTGGCGGCCACGTAGTAAAACAAAAAGGAAAAAAAGAGGTCAACGAAAAGGTAGGATGAAGATCGTAATAGGGATCGATTGAAACAGTATGGGGGTATGGCTTTCTTTACATCACTAAGAGTAAATGGTGGTTTTGTCGACGGGGCTCGCTTGACAACCTCACTATCGGAGTTACTTCTCTCTGTTGCACGGCCACCTGAACCCATATTGGAATCTTATTTTCCCTAAAAAAGTAAAATACAAACTTTTAACTTCCGATTCTCTAACAAAAGGAACTAAACTTTATAAGTGTACTAATATATGTTAATATCAACGCGTACCTGTAGGTTATCAAACTGAGAAGTTATCCAAACTATACAGCTTTGTCGAAAAAGTTTTTATTTATTTTGGAGCTTGAAACTCACTGATGATTTGATTCTCAATAGTTAGTTCTGAGCATATTTATACTGCTTAGATTTCAATGCATATTATAAATTAATAACATATAACGAACGAATTTGGTCATATTTGACCAACCATGTGTGAGTTGCTGTTTGAAGAACTAATGTGGATACTGCCAGGAACTAGCTATAGTATTTGCTCACGTTCTGAAATTTTTTATAAACAAATATTAGTTCCGTATTAACATATGTTACATTCTTATTAATTATGACATGTATTTTTAAAATAAGAATATAATATTCAAATATAAATTAATAGCTTAGTTCTTTATTTGAAAAATATTAATAGCATAGCTTAGTTTAGCTTGACTTGTATAACAAATGTTTCCAACGATCCAAGTTTTGTCCCATTCACTCACTCAGCTGCTATCTAAAGAACGCCACTTTGGACCGGCAAATAAAGTACATCCTCCATCACTATAATTAATTATTATATAACTGTTGTTTTGTGTTATTTTACATTGAGAATATTTGTATCTGATAAGCATAATGACAGCTTTATTCACTAATCAAAGTGATATTTGTTACACGTTTAAGTTATGGTTATATATTGAATAAAATTTGCATAATATGAAGTCATGTGTACAAGTTTTAAATTTATAGAGTCACGTATATCTAACGTGTTGAAGTGAAGCTAATATTATCTAGTTTTTCTCTAAATTACCATTTACCATCATTTCAAACAATGACTTAAGGCCCGTTTGGTTTATTGCTAGGAATAACTATCAGTATTGATTTGATATGAGTGTAATAAATGGTATCAAATCGAATGATGATGTTGTTTGGAACGAAACAATATTCACTCGGCTTCCCCCCAAACGAGCCGGTTTAATGGACAAGATAGTGGAAAAAATACATGTATAATAAAAGGTATCAAATCGAATGATGATGGCGAGTAATTTTATTTCAGTAAACTGAATTCGTAGTATTAGGAAGTTCTTTTAGAAAAAATGTTTTTTTATGGCATGGTTCTAAGTTGTTGTATTAGATTATAGTTTGAATGGTGAATATGGAATGCTATAATAATAGGCACTTGTGTGTGAGCTTTTTTGATCTGTTAGCGGTTCAACGATAGTTTAAATACAATAGTCGTTTTTGTGTGCCTTTCTTATTCACAACATTTTTTCCCATGTAATGGATTTTTAGTTGATCGATTTTTATAATACGCAGACTATTTAATTTTCATCATCACATTCTCAAAGTTCAAAGTTTTAAAATTTTAGAATTTCAAATTATGATATGTTCAAAAGTTTAACTTATCAAAAAAATTAAAATTCTAAACTAAAATTTATTCAAACAGGTCAAAATTTTCAAAATTGTAACCTATACTACATATAAAGTAAAAATGGTCAAACTTTTAACACATTTGGAAAGTAATGAAATTAAGTCATGCATTTAGAAAGTATTAAAGTGTTGAAATGTTTGATATTAATACACATCGAAAATCGGGTTGACCCGGGATGCTCAAACCCGGCGGGTTGAACCGGTTTAATTTGACCCTTTTTTAACGCAACCCGTCGGGATGATCCGGTTTAAATTGACCCATTTTCGACCGGAACGGTTCAACCGGTTGAACCACCTGGGTCGAACCGGGTTTCAAAACATTATGTTTGATCCCCAAATCCTCAAACTTTTATTATTTTTTGTTTATAACCCATAAGCTTTTTATCACTAAAACTATATGCCGCTATAAAATCCCGTTGCTATGTACGGGTACTCGTCTAGTTTTTTTAAATGTTCAAATTTTTATAAAGATTAAATTTTCAACTTTTAAAAATTTGGCTCAGATTTATTCAAACGCTGCAAAAAGCTGATTGCGATCTCAGATACAACTCCGTTTACTGCCCCACCAAGTTATGACTTATCAAATCATCATAGCCGTAATCATCATAACCAAACACAACAGACCCAAATAGCATCATTTCTAAGCACAAAACCGTACTCGCAAGGTCATGCTATCGACTTTTACATCATATGAAGAATCATGAAACAAAAAGCCATAGACCTTATGATTCTTAAACTTATAAAACACATCGTAAACACCCAATTTCAAAAACCACCAAACAACACAACCGTTAACAAAAACCACCGCCAACACCAAATCTTAATAATCACAAACCAACTACAAAGTTTATGCAATGGCTGCGATAACGGAGGTTGCCAAGCAGAGTTATCTCACACTTAACCGTCCTTCCATTTTACCGTGCCAATCTACAAATATTAGTAATTTTTATAGTTGCCAATTCCAATGAGTTTACAACAGCACACAAGTTTACACTAGTTCTGACCTCAAGTAATATCGCCATCCATTAAAATAAATCGAACATACCTTGTTTTTCATAGATCTAAACTTTTTTAAACAAAAAAACATATTAATAAATTTAAAACACAACTGAATACACCAACGAACCAGTTCATGCGCCATCTCAAACTATAACCACCAATGATAACCACAACCAAAAACAACTCACACAACCACCAACCAAACACACCAACATATCTGCCAAAATAAATTCACAAAATGTTATAACATCTCAAAAAATAAAAAAAAAAAAAAAAAAAAAAAACTTCAAAACATAAAAAATACATAGATCTATAAAAAAAAAACTGAAAAACTTACCCCAAAACTTGAAAATACCTTTAGAGAAGTAGAGCTTTTAGTGTTGTCGTGTCTCGGTGGTGGGTTTCCGAATGTGGTGAGAGGCTCGGTGTTGGCTGTTTCGTCGATGGTGGCTATGGACAACCGAAACCACTAACGACAACCAAAAACCCAGCCCGGCTACCTGAAACTACCTAAACAATCGAAAGATGGTGGCAATTTCAGGAGACGGTGGCTGAGATAAGGTTATGATGGCGGCGGTGGCGGCGGTTGTTGGTTTAGTGAGAGAGATGTGTGTTTTAGGTTAGAGAACAAAAGTGAATATAAAAGCAAATATGCGGTGTGTTACATATTTTCTTACATTTAACCATTTTCAACATTTCAACATTGACTATTTTCATTTTATATGTAGTATAGATATACATTATTGGGTGATGGAAATAAATTCGGTAGTGGGTGGAAAAATATATTGAAGCTTAGAGGCAAAATAAGGAATCATGTGTACTTCAAACTGGGTCATGGAAAGTCTGCCTCAGCATGGCATGATAAGTGGTGCTTAGAGGGACCTTTGTGTGAATTTATTTCAACAAGGGATATATATGATGCAAGGCTAACAACTCTTGTAATGTGGCTAGTTTGGTCATCCAAGGTAACTGGTGTTGGCCTACTGAATGGCATACTAAATTTCCCACTCTAAGCAAAATACAAATTCCTGTCCTGATTGATGGTGCTTGTGATGAAGCTGTTTGGGTGACAAGAATTGGGCAGAATACTAAGTATAAAACCAAAACTGTGTGGCAAGATATGACCAGTAATGGCCCTAAGGTGATATGGAGATCCATGATATGGTTCCCTCAAAGTATTCCTAGGCATACCTTTGTTCTCTGGATGGCTGTGCATTTGTGTGAATTTGATATAACATCTCTTAGTATTCCTATTATTTCTGATTCTGCATATTTATCATATGCAATTTCAAGTGACACCAGATCAAGGATATCTAGAATATCAACTTGTTTATACAATGAAACAAGTGGTGCCGAAATAAATGAAACCTTCATTTATGTCTCCTCTTGAAGCATACCTGATGTTTGATTGAATTATAAGTTGTTAAAACTCATGGACACTGGTAAAAATCGTTTTTAAATGACCATTGTGATGGTTGAGTTGTTGTTAATTATGGAGTTTCAAGAACTAGAACTCACTAATTTCAAGACGAGTTGGCATGTTATTAGATGAGGTTCAAACATTATTGGGATAATACCTTTAAAAAACATTATACTTGTCCAAAAACACTCTTCTAGGTATCGAACAATTTTTTTTCTTATATGGGTACTCAACTTTCAATTTTGGAATTTTTGAGGTAATTTGTGACGTTTTTGCCCTTCAAATTAGTAAAATTCTAGGGGCAAAAATGTCACAAAATTACCTCAAAAAGTCCAAAATTGAAAGTTTAGTACCTCAAAAAGTCTGAAATTCAATAAATTTTGTTCGATACCTGAAAGAGAATTTTTGGACAAGTATGATCATTTATAAAGTTATTATCCCAAATTGTTTTCTTATAATTTTTTGATAGATCTTGATTTATCTTTTTAAATTAGTACCCTTCGTTCGGTAACCAAAGTTGGAGCACCCATTCAGAAGAAAAAAGAAAGTTTTGTATTATTGACAGTCCCTTATAATTTTTCTCCTTTCGTTACCAATGCATGCCTTGCTAGTATGGTTAATAATATCGAAGGTGTCCGAAATATATTTTTTCTTTTATGCAAAATAAAGTATTATACATACAATTATATATAACTGCAACTTAATTGATAAGAGCCAGGAAGATGCATTGGATATGCTTACCACGAAAAGGGAGTTCTAGACTATTGGTTTTCGTCATTAGTACATTGGTCTAAAGATTTTGTGATGATGATATAGAAACGAACAAAAACCAATTCATGGATTGCAAGGTGGCAAGTTGCTTTTGGAAAATGGTGTCGAGTTGGCGACTTGACGTCGTTGTCATTCAAAAAACAACTGGACGAAGAGTTGTCGATCTTGTGATTTAATGACTTAGTTGGATATCGCGAGCCCTGGCAAATGGAAGAAGTTTTGATATGACGTTGTTGTTCAAAAAAACAACTTGGGCCATATAAAGATTTAGAAGTCGATCTTGTTTTGATTTGGAAACCTCCAAGAAAGGGTATTCACTAAGAAGAAATTTAAAGTCCTTTTTACATTCAACAATTTTAAATAGATTGAATTAGTAAATTGAAGCCTTTTGTGATCCTAGATCAGGCTTGTGTGAGCTCTTTATATATTTTATGTTTTATTGTACCCCTCTCTAGCTACTTACTTGCTGGTGTATTTTAATGAAGATGACGTTAAAAACAATACAGTTACATGGGAAAAATCATAGGGGTTATGCAAAGCATTTTCCGTGATCACCTTTTTGTGAGATTCAATTGTGGATCTAGCTAATACCGTGTGTGCAAAGGTATTGAGGAAATCAAAAAGACATGTGAGAGTGTACGTGAGACTAGGAAGGCAGAACTGTATTGGGGTAGCCAAAGTCAACCTTTGACGGCCCAGAAGATATTGATAAATTGGATTCTACTCCGTCTAGGTTTCGTGTAAGCTTCCACTCGAAAAAACAAAAGAGAAACTCAAGATAATTATTTTGGAACGTTTGTCTAGTTTGCATAATGTTATTTTGAAAGAATTGTAATTTTTCAAAGAAATTTTAATGTAATCTAAATAAATTATAATGTGAATGAATTTTAATTTATCAAAGAAATTGTAATTGTAATAAGAATAAATTATAATATGCAATCATTATAATTCAAAATAATAATAATAATAATAATAATAATAATAATAATAATAATAATCCTATGGTTTTTCTAATGAATTAGTATTTTTATAATAAAAAATAAATAAAATAATAATAATAATAATAATAATAATAATAATAATAATAATAATAATAAAGCGATAAATACTGAGGCTTTAAATTAAAAATTCTGAATTATAACGTAATTCAAAACTTTCCATCCAACTTTATATGTAATCTGAATTTTCACTTGTTGTAAATAAATGGATTGAATTACAACTACAACGAAAACCAAACAATCTACGTAATGTAATCGAAATTATAATTCCCTTCAATTACTAAGACTAGACTTTCGGCAGTGTGACAATCGGAGTTGGGGTCTAGGATTATAGGTTAGGTTGTATTGACCATTTGTGCCTAATGACATATAACCACTACATAAGGCGATAGTAGACACTTTTATGAGAACTAGATCAAGGCACGATAATAGTAGTAACTAAGCTAACACATTTTTCTCCCACGGATTAATTCCATTTCATTTATGTTAATTTAAGTAGTTAATTACAATTCAACTTATACACCATTTTTAGTGACATAGAAGACTTAAGTTAGATTCCACTCATAGCTCTTTGGACGACCTCGGTTTTACCAATTTCTACTCTACTCGCGATCGGGTACATTTCCCGTTAGTGCTCACGTAGATCATAGGTAAACGAGCCTTAATAAATTTAAAACGTGATCTAGATAATAAGTATCAAGTTTTTGGCCCCGCTGTCGAGGAGCTAATAAGATTTAATTTAGGTTTTTTGCAATTTTTGGTAGTATTCATTATCTCATTGTTAAATTTTCACAATTTTCAGGATTATCAATAGGAGACATCGACATCAACACGCTCACTCTCGAGGAGTACTTAGCTATGACTCGAGAAGATCAAGGGCCAGGGGTTGTAAGGCCGGTTATTGGGGCTAATGTGCAGCTTGGGATTAAGAATCAATTCATGCGGGAGTTGAGAGAAGCTCCTTTTTTTCTGGAAACAAGACCGATGATGCTCATGAGCACGTGGATAAGGTCTTGTACATCGTGAGTCACTTCAAAACTCCAAGTGTTTCTCACGATGCAGTCATGCTTAGGGTGTTCCCGATGACACTCACTGGAGCAACTAAGAGATCGATTGTCAGGTTACCAGCTGGCACGATCAACACTTAGGACCTCCTCAAGAAGGATTTCATTCCGAGATATTTCCCTCCATCAAAGACAGCAAAACATCTTGAGGAGATTCATAACTTTAAGCAAGATAAAGACGAAACTTTGTACCAAGCATGGGATAGGTACAACGATCTCCTCTACAAGTGCCCAACTAATGATCTCAACAAACAACAAATTATGAACATCTTCTATAAGGGTCTTAATATTCCCACCAGAAGATGCTAGACTCTCAGGGGCCGATCCCTGGGATAACACCTACTCGTGCTCTTTGTGAGTCCTAAACACGGATCTTGCTTGAGCTTGTTAGAAACTTTATTTTATATCAAAGAGTATGCGGAATCTACTCTTTGACACTTAGAAGAATATTGACAATGTATTGAACAATTAAACAGTAATGCAAGAACTGTATAACCAAAACGCTTCAATATTATTAAGCAAATAATACGAGTTATCTGAATATCACTAGGGTTTACAACCTTGAAGCCTATCAAAACATACGTATTCTAGAGATGTATAAGAGATGTATTGTGTCTAAAACTTTAACCTAGGACCTCCTATTATAGGCACAAGGAGTCCTTTACAAGATAACTATTCATATACAATATACGTATCATTCTAAACTTATAAGATATATACATAATATCTTCTAAACTAATCACTTTACACGTCTTTTATCACCGGCAGTACCATCTTCTATATGCAGACTTTAGCAGTACTAATATTTATACTAGCAGTACTAACTCAGATAGTACTGTTAGTGTTAATCTTCAGCAGTTCCATATTTTGACTTGGCAGTACAAATTCTGAATGAAATAATTCCCAACAATCATCCCCTAAACATGTGATTTACCTCCAAATCAACAAGTTTCTTTGAATTATTCCTTTGATCTTGAGAGGATTCTTCCAAACACATTATTTCCTTTCTGCTTGTTCAAAGATCTTTCTCAGCAACTCTCTTGCCATCTCTGTCTCTTCATCAACTCTGAGTTTAGCAGATATCATCACAATGATACTACCTTGTCTCAATGGATATTCTTTTTCTACCAGCATAAATACATCAACTCCATCTTTTGTAGATACATGGTGAACTCCACATGTATCATACAACTTGCATGTTATTCCCAGATTATGTGCTTGAAACTTCCATAAATCATCATCTAGATCAGGTTCAAAAAGTCTTTTTAATTCAACCCATAATTCTTTCTCCTTGTCATCAGCAATTTCAGTTAAGTTGAATCTGGCTTTAACTAACTTCCATAACTTCACTAAATCTTCTCTATCAAATACTTTAAGCATGTCTTCAACGCATTTGTACACCTCAGATCTATCTCCAACTCTAATTATCTTCCAGAATTTCCTATAATCATCTGTGTAGATTTCCCAATCTATAATTGGATATTATGCTTGTAATGGTTCAACATGTATACCTTATGTAATAACAACCATCATCTGTTGAAGTTTCTCATCAAGCAACTCCTCTTCTTTTTCCTCCTCTGCTGTAGATACTTCTTCACCAATCTTCTGTTTCTTTGACGATTCAGATTCCAAAATTAATCCAGCTCTCTTTGTACTTCTACTTGCTTCTTCTGTTCCCATGAGAGTAAATGTGTTCACCCTTCTGTGAACTCTTTCAAACTCACTCTTGATCTCCTCAAAACTTTTTCCTTGGAAATCCTTCCTTGTGTATCCAGCCATGTTCCTCATGTAAAGAATCACGGTAGTTCTTTGCTCAGTTTAGCAATCCAAATCAACATCATCACAATGAGACTACCTTGTCTCAATGGATATTCTTTTTCTACCAGCAAAAATACATCAACTCCATCTTTTGTAGATACATGGTGAACTCCACATGTATCATACAAATTCTATGTTATTCCCAGATTATGTGGTTGAAACTTCCATAGATCATCATCTAGATCAGGTTCAAAAAGTCTTTTTAATTCAACCCATAATTCTTTCTCGTTGTCATCAGCAATTTTAGTTAAGTTGAATCTGGCTTTAACTAACTTCCACAACTTCATTAAATCTTCTCTGTCAAATACTTTAAGCATGTCTTCAGAGCATTTGTACACCTCAGATCTATCTCCAACTCTAATTATCTTCCAGAATTTCCCAAAATCATCTATGTAGATTTCCCAATCTATAATTGGATATTTTGCCTGTAATGATTCAACATGTATACCTTCTGGAATAACAACCACCATCTGTTGAAGTTTCTCATCAGTTAATTCCTCTTCTTTTTCCTCCTTTGTTGTAGATACTTCTTCACCAATCATCTGTTTCTTTTAAGATTCAGATTCCACACACTTGTACAGATTTGGCCTATGGTCACACATGTGGTATTTTGAACGGCCACACAATAACTTATTTGTGTGACTAAATGTACCAGAATAAAATAAACAGCCACACTTGATCCGACTTGTGTGACCATTTCGGAATTACGTCTGAGGCTACAGCCACACATTTGAATATTTTCGTGACTAGCCGTATATGGTAAAAAAAAATTTTGATTTTTTAGTCACTTATAATTTGGGACGTGTGACGGATACAAATAAGTTTGAAACATTAGTCACACTATATATATACATATGTGACAAATATATGTCACACAATTGAAAAGTGTAACCAAAACCCATATATGGTCACACGAAGTAATTGTGTATGTGGCTAAATCATATACTCAAGTTTGTCACACATTATTTAAACGTGACTGCTAGTTTTTGTTGAAAATTTAGCCACATATGAATTTGAAATGTGTGACAACGAAAAAGTAAGTTTTAGCATTAGTCACGATATGCATTTAAAAGTGACAAATATATGTCACACACTTGAATAGTGTGACCAAATGTCATATATGGTCACACTAAACTATAGGCATACATGATTAAGTGTGACCTAAATTCGATACAAATGGTCACGTAAGTTAATATGTGTGTCTAAAGTTAAGTGTGTGTTTGCCTGCCAATTCCTAATGTGTATGGTCACATTTAATTGCAGCACAATCATGTGACTATAGGCTATACAATAGTCACACCATACCACAAATGTGCATCTAAATTATGTTTATGGCCACATTATAAGGGTATTATATGTGATCAATACATTCAAAATAGTCACACTGTGAAATATTCATGTGACTATAGTCAAAAATTTCAAAATCTCAATGTTTTGGCTCCATTGTAAGCAGTACTAACTATACATTCTAGCAGTCTTAACTCTAACTCTAGCAGTCTTAATTCTATTTCTTGTCCTTGGGTCCTAGATAGGTTCCCATCTTCCTGAGCAGTTCTCTTTTCTACTCTTTCTGCTTCTTGAATCCCTCAGATTCCAATGGTTCTGCAGTTCTCTTTTCTACTCTTACATCAAATGTGTTGGGTTTAAAAGATACTGCTGCTACTTTGAAGATTCTGCTGCTAAGTGTTTTATTCTGCTGCTCATGATTCTAATGGAAATATACTAAGTATGATTCTGCTGCTAGGCATAATCATTCTGCTGCTAGTATATTCATTCTGCTGCTGATGATATCTGAAGAATGATGAAATAAGCTAAGTGTCAAACTGCTGCTAGCCTAAGATGATTCTACTGCTAGAGTTTTGATTCTGCTGCTTATTAGATATGTATAGTTTGTTTATGGTAAAGATACGATTAGATATTATTCTTGTATAGAAAGTTTTTGTAACCGACTAGGACTCCTTAAGTGTATAAAAGGAGGATCTAGGGTTAGGGTTAAAAGTCGATTGTTTAGCATACGTATTGTCTTGTATTCACTTTAAGGTTCATTGTAACCCTGTTACTTTTGAGTAACCGTATATTAATATATTGAGGTGAAGGTTGAGAGAATTGCTGTGTGTTATTGTTAATTCTTCTTAAGATTAATTACTAGTTTTCGCATAGTAATTAATAGATCATTCATAAGCGGTTTCTATACCTATTGCTTTAGGTTTATATCTAAAGTAATTAACAAGATCGTTAAGCTCAACTGGGATCAACAAGTGGTATCAGAGCTTGTGATCTAGAAACTGATACCGAGAAGAATTTTGAAAAGCTCAGATCTGTTCATCATCAAAAGCAATGGAGTCTGAATCTCATCATATGGTTACTGCATCCAAGGTTCCAATGCTCAAGGTTGGAGAATATAAACTCTGGAAGATGAGGATGGAACAGTACATGAAGATGTGTGATTACACAATGTGGGAAATCATACAAACTGGAGATACTCTGCCTAAGACTGGTACTGATGGGCAAATCTTGCCCATCAAAACCAATGAAGAAAAGGCTCAAAGGAAACTAGAGATTAGAACTCACACTCCTCTCTTAATGGGGATACCTAATGAGTACCAATTGACCTTCAAAAACACCAAGTTTGCCAAGGAGTTGTTGGCAGCAATTGAACTCAGGTTTGGTGGGAATGCAGCCACCAAAAAATCAAGGAAGAATTTGCTAAAGCACGAATTTGAAACTTTCACTGCATCAAGCAATGAAAGTATTGATGGTACTTATGATAGACTGCAAAAGTTAGTGAGTCAGTTGGCGCTTCTAAATGTCAATATTGCAAAGGAAGATATTAATCTGAAGTTTCTAAGGAGTCTTGCACCAGAATGGAATACTCACACAGTTGTCTAGAGGAACAAGGCTGATTTTGAAGCCATGAATTTGGATGATTTGTATAACAACTTGAAGGTCTATGAAACTGAGGTAAAGGGTTCAACCAGTTCTTCAAGTTCAAATAACCTTGCTTTTATGTCTTCTAATAATAAGACTTCTGGGAATATTCAAGAAACTCATTCTGCTGTTGGTCATACTGGTTCTGCTGCTAGTTCACAAAGTTCTGCTGCTAGTTCTACAAATAGTGACACTGTCACACCCCCAAATTTCGTGACTTGCAGCGGAATAAGTCATTCAGGGGCACGACTGGTCATAGCACCAAAGTTGTAGTTATATTGAACGACCTAAAGTGTCGTTTAGAAAATACATCGTTTGTTTATTTAAAAACATTCAGAGTTATAAAGCTAGGTCCCAAAAGGTGAAACAAGTTTTCAGAAAACAAGTTCATACAATTCAAACGATGGATAAGTGCATAAAATATAAAGTGAGACGCGTCGACTCCGCGACTCCATGATGTCCATATGCAAGCCAACATGCGATACCTTAATTACCTGAAAATACATTGCTAAAAATGGTCAACAAAAATGTTGGTGAGATCATAGGTTTATGTAAATGAATGATTGTACGGAAACCACAAGTATAAAGTGTATGACAAAACCATGCCACATAAAAATGATACATTAGCTCTAAGCTCATGACCCCGAAGCTAGACTGAATGAAATGCCCCAACCGAGTGTTTGCCAATCACTCAAATATGACAGAAATGAAATGCGTTCGTTTGACCAGTTGGTGCTACCAACCCGAACGGAGGAGTCACCCTCAATAGATCTATCCACTCACTCTCGCTTACTAACAATTAACAGTTCATGATAATATAAGGGGACTTTAATCTGGGCAATGATGTAACTTAAGCAATGTAATGAGTTTGTATACTTTGGTCCGCATATAAAAATGGTGCAATGTATTCTCCTCCGAGAGTTTAGAAATCAATAAACAATTTAAAACGGGGCTATGAAAACTCACCTGATATGATATAGCAACAATGATCACAATGGATATGATGAGATGAGGCTCGGTTCCTAACCGCGACCTATCATGAATGATATGATCTAAGGTAAGCAAATGAAATGATGTTACTCATGCAAACACGTATGTTATCGATACCACTCAAAATTTTTGAAAACAATGTTTATCGTCGAAAAATACATTTTGACGTCTTGTTAAGTTATAAACCACATTTCGCGTAAATATGTTAAAACTACACTCTATGATCCTTGTTTGGTGTTCTATTGGTAAATATAATGTTTTCGTCGCAAAATAATACTTTTCATACTTGTGAAAATATATCCAAAACGGCCTCGCAAAACTAGTCGCGAATTAGTGCACGTTAAGTGTTGTGAATGAATTTGACGTCCTTGCAAATAAAACGTTGTTACAAGTTTTTCGTGTCGTGCTATTGGAATTTTGATCATACGCGTCTTGAATAGATAGAAAACCGGCTATCAATGTAATGGCTTGTAAAAATGTTAACGTATATACTTAGAAAAATACTTTCTATTAGAGTTGACAAAATAGAATAGAGTTCGTCGGCTTCGAACGTGTATATCTCGGTCGTTATAAGCTCGTTTTCTACGTTCTTTATATCCACGGATTCGTCATAACATGAACTAACATAATCTCAATGGGTCAGGTCATCTAGATCACGTCTAACGCCTCGTTTGGTCCTTTAAAGTTCGGCTAACAGCACGCTTATTTTCAGAAAATTAGTTTTCGTCGTCTAACTTCGAACGATCATATCTCCATCGTTATAAGTCGGTTTTTAGTGATTCTTGCGGCCACGGTTTCGTTTTTGAAAGAAATTTCTGAATATGAAGGCCAAAATATGCCAAAAATTACTGAGTTTTCCAGTTTACACGATTTTGGACAGTAGGTATATATACGTTTTAAAAACTCATTTCTATGGTTCTAATCTTGATCATACAACCTCAAATCAACTCCACAAGTTCGCAAATCCTACCATACACCTTCTTAGGGTGTCATGGAGTCCTAAACATCACCAACCTTGGTGGATCTCATGTGGTTATTAGTGAAACTTATAGATCTAGTGTTTGTGATAGTTTATAAACAAAATGGTATCAAAACATAAGTAACTTGCAAAAGTAACTAGTATAACCTTGAAAATACATGATCATATGAAGTAAATGAAAGAATGAAAAGATCAAAATTGTTAATACAAATATCGTACTAAAAACGTTATTTATATTTTACGATCTTTGCTTAAGTTTTGTTCATGACAAACACAAAGTATATTCCTTAAGCAAATTATAAATGCTAGTTAAAGTCTTTTTCAAAACACATTTTTCATTTAACATGATCACTAATATTATATTGTATGCATATACATATGTATTTCCTTAAATAGAAACTTTAAATTGAAAATTACAAAGTGACATCATGGTATACATCACAAATACAATCTTGGTAAGATTGTGTGATATCTTGATTAGATACTCAAGTTATATAGTTGACATTGGAAGATATTGATTTGACAACACAAAGATATGGAAAGATTTGAGGAGATTTCATGAGATACATTAGCTGTCAAATACGCGGATCCAAATCCATACAAAGACGGATCCCTTATTAGGGATCCGCCGGATCCGTGGGTGGTCTACCAGGTTTGCCTATAAATAGCAGACTTGGCATTTGAACTAATCATCCACTTAGAAAGAAAAACACATACATTCACTTTAGTTACTAACCACAATAGTTATATCTTTATCATTTATGTTTCTTTTGTAGCAAAGAAGATCAAGTTAACAAGCTTCAAACAAACAGGCTGTTTGCAAGTTGTAGTATAGGCTCTGTGTAAACACTTAAAGTGTTACCTATCATTTGTATCAGTTAGATCAGTAAGTGTGGTTAGTGCTTTAGTCCTCAAAGCACAAAGAGTGTAGGGAGTGGTTGTACCCTTGTAAAGAACTCGACATCTAGCTTAGTGTCGGTAAAATATATAGGCGACGTCAGGTTGGTTCTGCCTTGTAAAAGAACCCGGTGTTTAGCTTAGTACCGGAAAAGGAAGTAAGCGACGTGTAAAGGTTTTTCTCCACCTAGAAGGGAGTTTGTTTCTTAGTGAAAGATATTTCTCGAGTAAGAAACTCGAGGAAATGGAGTACTGCAAGGATAAGAATCTCTTGCAAGCCGAACCACTATAAACACTTGTGTTATGTGGTTTGATCTTTCATCTCTTTACCTTTTGTTTATATTGTGTGATAACTTAATTTGTGATTGTTTCCTTTGAACTAACAAATAACAAAACAAATTAAACTCGAAAAACGGTGAAAACTATTCAACCCCCCTTCTAGTTTTCCACAATTGGCATCAGAGCGGGTCACTCAAGATTTTTAAAATAAATTGTATTTTAAAACTTGAAACGATCAAATGGATTTTGAAAACTTTAAAGAAGGGAAATCCTTGCAAAAATCACCAGCCTTTAAAAACAGTTTTATAGTTCGGAAAAACCATTTTGAAATGACAAAAGACTCAGATCTAGAAAATAAAATTATTAATAATGATTACTCGGATGGTAGGGATATAGATACCTATCAAGGAAACTCACAAGTAAAAGTTAGCAAATTTGATCATCTTGTTCATCAATACAATCAACTTGCTACCTCTGAAAATGAAACCTTTGATAATACTTTAGTTAGACACAATATTTCACCTAAAGCTCTTGATGAATCCATTTCTAGTAAGTATTTTGACAGGAAACTTCTAAAAGATCTTAACCCGAAATGGAAAGCTAAAGCAACAAATATTGAAGATTCTAAGGATCATTCAAGGATGACACTGGACGAACTCATGGGATACCTCAAAGCTCATCTAGCAACAATGGAAAAAGATTCGGAGATACCTAAAGGCAAAAAGGAGATAATAGCCTCTAGCACTTTAGCCAGATCTAGTGAAGGTAACAAAGATATGCTAAAAAGACAACAAAGTGGATCTTATGGCTAACAAAACAGAAAAGGTACCCTCTGACTCTTCATACATGTTTAATGACTATGACACATTAGATATAGAACACAATAGATTGAGTAAGCTCATTATAAATGTCATAAACAAAAATAAGATCTTGAAAACCAAAGAGGAATACTTGATAAATAAAATACATAAGTTGAAAGAAAAAGTTAAAAGTTTGGAAGACAATATGGAAACTAAATGTTGTGAATCATGTCAAGAAATAAAACTTAAATTAGAATTGCATAAACTCACACTAAGCAAATACATAAAACAAAATCTCAAGTTTCAAAGATTCAATAAACACATAAACTGTGCAGATGACACTATGAGAATTCTTAAATCATCTCATGGTAGCTTCAAGCCTGATTTCATGAAAGATAGTCAATTAAGTGATTTTGAGAGTCATACGATAAATAAAATCAAACCAACTAAGTTGGTAACCCACGGATCCACAACTTTGGATCCGCATAGTATAAACAAAGGATCCGTGAGTACAGTGGAAGAACAGAAAAATTCAAGAAAGACTAATTCTAAAACGATCAAAGATAGGGATGTAGTTAAAACAACAGTAGAATCATCTTCATACATAGGAAATGAGCTAAGTAAACAAATTCCATTTGATTGTCTCGGAGATATTAGTGAACCATGGTAATATGTTATTTAATCCAAAAAGGACCCATGAGATATTGGGGACCAAATACTCAAGTTTTCTTTAGGCATGCTTAAAAGGATTTGGTCTTTATGATTTTACTTAATCCCAAGATACATTGATGGATACAAAGGTATCTTCTCAAATCACAAAGTGCTCATCTCGATCAATAGCACTCTTGGTATTAATCATCAAAAAGGTATGAACTCTCATAACTCTACTCATGATGATTATTCTCATAGATAATTCATAATTTCATAACTATTTCTTGTGGTATGATTATATATTACTACTTCTGTGATAATAGAAATTTTATGTGTATAAGATAGTATAATTACTAGGAAAAGGTTTTTAAGCCTTTGCAAAAAAACCGGATATATCACCTCAAGACAAGTGTTGTCTCATATTCTTGTGCTATATCTCAACACTTAGGTAATACCCATACATGGATAAGTTCAAAGAACTTGCAAGGACTCTAACCAAGATAAAATTTAACCAACACACTTGTGATTGTCACATTCATGAATGTTCCTAAGTAAGTTCTAACTTAACTATTCATAATACTTGGAAGAAAATCAATTTTAGAATAATCTCACCATATTATAAAGGTTTATCTTTCCAAAACTCATAAAGATAATACATAGGTCTAAACAATATTGTTTTGTGATAATATTCAAACTAGCCAAATCCCATCCATTAGAAAACATTAAGATTAAAATAATTTAGTTTTTCTCTAGAACCTAAGTAAGCTTGATAATATAAGAATTCTAGAAATAAGAGCATAAATCAAAGCTATCTAATTAAATTTGAAAAAATTGATTTACGAACATATAGGAAAAGCATATTCTCCTATTCCCGTACACACTAACTTGAGCAAAACATCTTAAAGTTATGGAAACACAAACGAACTTAGTAGAAACTACTCTTCGTTAAGAAAATTTTTATCTCCTTATCAAGATATGCTATGATCAAAAATCATGCATATTTCTAGATCTCCAAGTGCCTAACAACTAGGAATAAAGATGTTTTCACTCATCTCAATCATGCAAATTTAGGATAAAAATCATTCATATGAAAAACACTCATATTAAGGATCAAAATAGTAAATTCATTAGATAACCTTAAAAGTAGTGATACATTAAGTAGAATATGCTATCATATAACTAGAACACCAAACCTTGTGTATGACTATCCTTCTTAGATCATAAATAATGAAATCATAACAATTAGGTGGATCTCTAAACATGTTGTGTACCAATGTGAGACATTGTACCACAAGTCACTAAGAAACTAACGTTCCTTGATACTTAAGTGGTTAAGGCAAAGTGTGGAGAAAATACCTGTAGTTTATAACTTTAGTCTCTATTACCAATCTTCTCCTGTTTCATCAACCTTGCAACCATTCATCTCAGCAAATACTTAGCTCGACTGTTTTATCTTTATTCCCGATTTGAACAGTGGATACAATATGTTGTATTGAGAAAGTCTCTCAAAAAGGATTACAGTGCTAAATCCTCTTACAAACACCTCAAGAAAGAAATCTCCGTTTAGAAGTAATCAAAACATTCGTCCAAATCTTAGTTTAACCAAAAAACAAAAATATCATAACCTTGTTCTGATCCTGCGGATCCAATTGACAACAAGGGCGGAACCCTTTTGAAGGATCCGCCGGATCCGTGAATTGAAAAATCAGACTATAACTTACCAAACACTCCTTACTGCACTACACACTTAATTAAACTCTCAATATCAACTCATAGTCGACTCTCACCATCCCTAACTCAAAAATTAGGTCCTTCATCTTATATTAATTCGTGCTTGATCACTCACTGTAAGTTCACTAATCCATTTTAATTCACAATTAGGGACAGATTATTATTCCTAATTAGACACTACAGATATTTTTATTCCTGTTAAAATTAATAGGAATTCCATCTTGTTAAACTCTTTAACAATTCAATAAAACCTAAGAAACCTCTGTCCAAATCTTCTAAACAATCAGAATAAGTTTTCTTGCACATTGTATTAATTTAACAAAAACCCCATGAGAAATCTTTCTAAAATCTTCTCATGACTAGGTATAATGAATTTCGAACATTGTTAATACAAAATCAAAAAAAAAAAAAAAGGTCGATGTTAGGGGTATAAAGTGTTTTGTCACAAAATGTGTATTTTTAAACATAATAAAGGGTCAAGATAACCACACCTTCATATTTGTCCTCATAAATACACATTTCATGCATCTTAGATAATTGTAACTAAAATTATAAAATTTTTCATGACTAGGAAAATCGTGCCTCCTGCCACTAATTACGATCACAAGAAAACTAAGAGGTACTGATGTGTGCGTGTGTATTGCTCTAATTCTTTTATATCCACGGCAGCGGCTCCAATAACTTGGTGCGCGCGTGATGTCGTTGTGGTTTCAACAGTATTCAAGTTTTAAATTTATATTTAGCCGACTTATCAATAAAACACACACTTTAACGAGCAGTGTACCCGGTCAGTATGAATATAATGGTAAGTAGAGTGTCGATCACTAAGAGTGAAACGTATTATCTAGTTATTCTAATCAGTATTTTAATATCTTAAGTTAGCTATACAACCTAATCTAACGCAAGGGGGTTCAGCCTGAGAGACTGGCACGGTTTGGTTATGATTAAATATAAACTAAACTAATGGGCACGAATCAGCGATTAGCACACACGTACACAGATAGATACTTGAGACAATAAGAAGACCTGTCCTGATAATTAAGTAGCTTGTCAGTTGTTTTATTGCTAGTTTTATATGAAGTGTATATAATTAAACCTTTCTCGTTGGCTCTAATCTTATCGGCGAGTAAACCCTTAATGATTACTTATGTCTATCCCACTATCCTAGAAACGATAGAATAAATAGGCGAGGAAAGGGCATAACGACTGATGAACTCAAATAAGTACATTTTATTACTATCATTTATCCTATTAATTTGACTTGTTTTATTATATTATGTATGAGGATTGATACTTAATCGTTTACTTTTGTAATTCTCAGTTGAAAACAAGCATTTGGTGAAACTTGGCGATTTTGGACTAATTATGGAGCAAAACATGCAAGAAGTTAAGAGTCTACTGAAATGGACAAGATCAAGACGAATCTGCTCCAGATGCGCCGCATCTCACTCATTACATACGGCGCATCACTATCAATATTTCACCAGATACGATCCAAGATACAAGAGGACATGCGCCGCATCTATTAATGGAGTTACGCCGCATCTTCTGGCGGTGTACGAATATTCCTGAATATTATAATCTTGGACCCCACGCGAAGTTAAGTCAATGCGCCGCATCTTACCCTCAGACAGAAACTATAAATACCCCAAGACCAGACGAATTTAGAGAGTCTTTTAGTTCCGAAGTTCGACAAAGAAGACCGAAGTACAGAAACCTAGGACGAATTCAGTCGAATAGGCAGCACAAGACACACCCGAACGAAGATACAAGAGCTGTAAGAAGGTGCTGCATGTGTTTAATTCATTAAGTAGTTTTGTTTTATTGTGTTAGTAAACTTTAATTCATCAGGATTGATGGCTTGTGTAATGTGACAACGGAAAGGTTGCACTCCCTTAAAACTGCTTTCCCATCAATTAAAGTTTATATGTTGATGTCTTTGGTTACTACTTATTAGTGCATTGATAACCTCTGTGTTTATTAGTGGCCTGCGCATTTGACTGCGGAAAATAATGTGGCTCCCACTGTTGTTACTAAATTGATCACTTAGGAATAACTTTTAGACATAAGTAATCATTAAGGGTTTACTCGCCGATAAGAATAGGACCAACGAGAAAGGATTAACTACATACACTTCATATAAAGCTATCAATAAAACAAGTGACAAACTACTTAATCATAAGGACAGATCTTCTTATTGTCTCAAGTATTTATCTGTGTACGTGTGTGCTATTCGCTGATTCGTGCCTATTGGTTTATTTTATTATTTAATTGCAACCAAATCGTGCCAGTCTCTCAGACTGAACCCCCTTGCGTTAGAATATTAAAATACTGATTAGAATAACGAGATAATACGTTCCACTCTTAGTGATCGACACTCTACTTACCATTATATTCATACTGACCGGGTACACTGCTCGTTAAGTGTGTGTGTTATTGATAAGTCGGCTAAATATAAATTTAAAACTTGAGTAGGCATTAATACTGCTAAACCGCAACGACACATCGCACGCATCAAGTTTTTGGCGCCGCTGCCGGGGAGTGAATTGTTATTATCTGTTAATTTGATTAGTATTTTAATTAGGTTTTTAATTTTTTTTATCTAACTGCTAATTGTGTTGTGTATTAGATTAATTTGCATTCATTGTATTATTTTGCATATTTTCTATTTTTGTGTGTTATTTGTTTTCTTTGTGTTTATTTTCGTGTGTTTTTATTTGTTTTTATTTTTCGTATTTTTTTGTGTTCTGCTATCGTTGTACTGAGCTAAATCGAACGATACGGCGCATCTATTTTCATAGATACGGCGTATTGCGTTTAATTTTTATAAAATACAACGCGTTTAATTAATTCGATACGACGCATCTTTTCCCCAAGATACGGCGTATCTGTTTTTGATAAAAAAAATTTTCTAAACGTTAACGCCGTACGACGCATCTGCTTTAGCAGATACGGCGTATCTATTATTTTAATTAAAAACAGTTTTCGAATTATTAAACAGATACGGCGTATCGATTTTTATCGATACGGCGCATCTTCTGAATCAAAAATCTTATATTTTGAAACGTAACGAAAATACGGCGCATTAACTTTTGTTAATACGACGCATTTAATTTTAAATAAATATCGATTTTTGATAATTAAAATTGATACGGCGCATTCTAATTTCTAAGCGGCGTATCTATTTTCTGAATAAAGTCTGATTTAATTTTAACGATTATAAGATACGGCGTATCCAACTTTTTGGATACGGCGCATCGTCTGCAGATATCAGCTATTTTTATTCTTATATCCGTTTCTGAATTCATTAATTTCTCTTCTAGCGAACAAATCCTACTGATGATTTTACTTGTGATGACAGATTTTGCTATGGAAGATATGTCGAAGAACGGATATCTTGCTATGGAGCTCTTGCTTTCGAACTCATCCATGGAAGTTTATGATAATGTCAACTTCAATGTACTCGAGATTGATGCGGATTTATTCTCTTGGGAGACCCCTCTTGAAGCTGCTTTTAAGGAATTCATGCATTTATGCAACATTGACAAAGGGGTATTCTCTTATGATGTATTTGTAAGGTACACTGAAGATGAATTGTCGCTCTTATGGCCTATCATTGAATCCAAAGGATTGAATTGGACTACTATCGAAGAAGATGATGGGAAATTCTATCTTGCATACATGGACTCAAGCAACAAAAGCTGTGGTGGAGGCAATACCCAAATCTCTTACATGCCTTATTCCGAACAGTACTGGGGATTAAATGAGAACTATCTGGACGATGAAGGAATTTATGCTGTGGCGGAGTTACTATTTCATGGCAGGTTGGTAAGATTGATGGACCTCTCCCTCAATGATTGGCTTGAACTTAAATATGGTAGTCCAAAATTTGCCCCTGCGAATGAAGTCAAGCGGATTATGACTTCATGGTTGACACGGAGTTTTAGGGAGCAATTTAACGAGTTCATGGAGATAAGAAGGAATATGATTGGAAAGGTTTGCTTTGACGTTAACCACGATCCTAACGATGTTAATTTTTCAGAGTGGTTGGCTAGTAAGTTCAATAACCATAAGAGTATGGATCGAGCTACTAAAGATGCGTTATGGGTATATTGGATGAGAGGTGAAGACGAAGAAGTAGAAAGCGACTACGGGTCGTCACTTCATGATGCAACAGTCAATGAGGGCATTGAAGAATTATTCAGAATAGACATTGACGTGTTCGACTATGAGACACCCTTGTGCAAGCAATTCAAGGAATTCAATTACCTTCTTCAAGTTGACAATGATGTGCTAACTGGAGATCTACCAGGATTTAAGACTTATGATGATTTTAAAAACACCTGGTACTACGAATGGAATGACCAAGTACCATGGGTTTGGGATAAACCATGGGAATTTGAGCACATTAATCACACCTGTACACCTTTCGTTTTCAAGGATGGGAGTAGTGTTTGGCCGACCTGTGATTATAAGAGTGACGGAACCTGTAATGGGGGAAGTATAATTGGGATGAAACTGGTTGGAAACGATGTAACCTTTGAAGAATATGAGTGGTACGATAATGTTGAAGACTGCCCACAAAAAGCGGAGGCTTTGCAAGAAAATGGTAGAATTGAATACTTGAAAGGACTTAAGGGAGCATCGGATACTACTTTCTGGGAATGGGTACATGAACAATGTGATGATTTCATGAAGCTTAGTCAACGGTTACAATGGGATTTGGAAAGAGAGTGGGAGGCAATTCAAGATGATGATAACAATAAGTCATTAATTGATGAACTTGATGACTATTTTATTAAGGATCCTTATTTCGAGTTTGTTGATAAAGACAATGAAGAGTTCACCAAAAGAAAGTGTCAACTACTTGGGATCCCTTATAATGAGCCACCCATGATTATTTCTGAAACTTTTAAAATCATCAAATATTCTTTGGGACCAGATGAAGAGTATGTTGCGACGAAGACCAAGAGTTATACCAGATTAAGTCGAACGGAAGAAAACGTCGCAATGCTATACGGGAACATCTTTCGGATGAAGGAAGAAGGATGGACCGTGACAAGAACTAAATGAAGAGCTGAACGTGAGTCTAACTTGAAGACTCTGGAATAAAGACAAGTGCTGACCGGGAGACAACCCGGAGAAATTTTTATTATTCCGTTTTTGTGTCGAGTCAGTCAGGCCGCAGAGGATACGGCGCATCTCCATCCTGAGATGCGACACATCTCCTGCAATGGTCATATCTTTATTTTTCTGCATTTTTTATTTTCGACTTTTAAAACTTTTTATCAGTTTATTTTAATGCGGCGCATCCCTGGTTAAGGATGCGGCGCATCTTTTATTCTGATCCGTATTTATTCCAGGCTCGATACGGCGTATCTTCTTCCATAAGATACGGCGCATCGACTGACCTGATGGTTTTCATTTTAATTTTTAAGTTTTATTTTATTTCTTTTCTAACTACTAATGTATTATGCAAGTTTGAACCTTTCTTAATTTAGGTGTGTTTTAAAGCCTTGGTGGTATTATAGATTCCTGCATTTCCTGTGGAAACATTGATTATGAAGCTTAAACGTTCTAATCCACAAGAAAGATGATTTTTGCTCTTATACAAATGGAGGATCATACCGAGCAAATCTCAGGGGAGTTTTTCTGTTCTAATTCTTTTATTTTCCAGTTTTTAACCTTTAATACAAACAACGAGGACGTTGTTTAACTTAAGTGGGGGGATTGGAGAATTAGAACACTTAACACTTACTTGTCCTAAACTTTTCAAAATATGCTTAAAATGTGCTTAATATATCAAACTTAAAATTTTTAGCATGTTTTTGTTTAAAGTCTAAGTTGCATAGCTGCACACATGACGTTATTTTCAAAAATTGTGATTTTTCAAAATTCACAAATCTATGAGTGTGCCGGTGACATGTAAACTTTAGAACTTGGCTTGTATACTATTCGAGACCACCATAATGAGTATTATTGATATAATTGGAATGACTTGTCTAAATTGGTAAATTTCTAGGATTATACCCAAAAAGCCTATATATGTTTTGTGTTATTAACTAACTACACTGGTTAGTTAACCCCCGTATAAACCCTTTTGTTACTCTCACTTTTAGAGTAAGATACCCCTAGAAAAACACTCAGAGCCATTCCTTTCGTTTCTTACACCTTTGTTAAAATGTTTCGTTACACCCTTCCACCTTAGCCTACCCTGTAGATTAAGATCCGTGGTTGGTTAATTGCTTTAGGCAAAGTGTGTTTCCTTACATTACCTGTGTTCGTGTGCGTAATTCATTATCTATGGTTAGGTCGGGAAATTGCACAATGCAATTGGAGTGAAAGTAAATATTGTATATCTTTGAGTTTATTTTTCGTGTGTTTACTACTTTCACTATTACCGTTATTTCTGAAGTTATGAAAAATATGGAAAAATTATCCAGGATTATCATTATAGTGATGTGGTGAAATTTTACACATCTTTGTTTATGTATTAAAAAAAAAAAAAAAATCGAAAAAAAGTAGAAAAGAAAAAGAAAAAAGGAAGAGTTGGATGTTTGTTTTAACCAACTTATGTAAAGTTTTGTATTAAGTGGTCGATATCACCACTAATTGTTGTACTATATCTATGGATTGAATGGGAGTTGGCAGTTATGGGAACGCCAACTAAGGTTTATTCTTTGATTAAGATCTTGTTGAGTATAATTCGTGTCTACCTAAAGCGTGTGTTTCAAGTGTTAAAGCGTGAGTTATTCAATGATATGAGTCTTATTCACGGGATGGTTGGGATAGTGATTAACCACACTTAGGATTTTAATTTATTTGTTTTGTTTATTTTTCATTTTACACCAATTTATATCCCAAATATTATCCATACCCTATTATTCTTTATCCAACCAAACCTTTGATTTATTGAGATTAGGGATTTGAGCAATCTTAAGTATCGTAGTCGTGGATTCGGCTATGTATTTATGATTTTGTCGCCCTTTTTGATATAATATTATTGGTGAAGATTACTTGGTCCTATCTTTAGCCTATTCGAGTTAAGGATTTGAGCAATTGCAAGTATCGTGTTCGTGGATTCGATCATGTATTTGTGATTTTGTCGCCTTTTCTGGAATTTGAGATCGATAGAGATTAAGAAGAATAATTAACCCTTAAACCTCAAAACCCTTTTTACCGCTTTAGACTTGTTATTCCTTGGCTTTAGTGGGGGAGATGTGTATACTTGCCAAGCTTATGATAGAATATTCGTCGCGACGGGACAGTTAAATGATTAGATTTGCTTTTATCAAATTATTTTATTTTACTTCTAATTCGTTAAGTGTTTAGTTGTATGATTATGACAAGAATGAATACATGCTTAAATATAAAAATAAATCCTAATATCTTTTAGGATACATTTTCATAAGATTAATTCTAAGGTTTACTTGGGGACAAGTAAAGTTCAAGTGGGGGGATATTTGATGAACTCAAATAAGTACATTTTATTACTATCATTTATCCTATTAATTTGACTTATTTTGTTATATTATGTATGAGGATTGATACTTAATCGTTTACTTTTGTAATTCTCAGTTGAAAACAAGCATTTGGTGAAACTTGGCGATTTTGGACTAATTATGGAGCAAAACATGCAAGAAGTTAAGAGTCTACTGAAATGGACAAGATCAAGACGAATCTGCTCCAGATGCGCCGCATCTCACTCATTACATACGGCGCATCACTATCAATATTTCACCAGATACGATCCAAGATACAAGAGGACATGCGCTGCATCTATTAATGGAGTTATGCCGCATCTTCTGGCGGTGTACGAATATTCCTGAATATTATAATCTTGGACCCCACGCGAAGTTAAGTCAATGCGCCGCATCTACTTACTAGATGCGCCGCATCTTACCCTCAGACGGTAACTATAAATACCCCAAGACCAGACGAATTTAGAGAGTCTTTAGTTCCGAAGTTCGACAAAGAAGACCGAAGTACAGAAACCTAGGACGAATTCAGTTGAATAGGCAGCACAAGACACACCCGAACGAAGATACAAGAGCTGTAAGAAGGTGCTGCATGTGTTTAATTCATTAAGTAGTTTTGTTTTATTGTGTTAGTAAACTTTAATTCATCAGGATTGATGGCTTGTGTAATGTGACAACGGAAAGGTTGCACTCCCTTAAAACTGCTTTCCCATCAATTAAAGTTTATATGTTGATGTCTTTGGTTACTACTTATTAGTGCATTGATAACCTCTGTGTTTATTAGTGGCCTGCGCATTTGACTGCGGAAAACAATGTGGCTCCCACGGTTGTTACTAAATTGATCACTTAAGAATAACTTTTAGACATAAGTAATCATTAAGGGTTTACTCGTCGATAAGAACATGACCAACGAGAAAGGATTAACTACATACACTTCATATAAAGCTATCAATAAAACAAGTGACAAACTACTTAATCATAAGGACAGATCTTCTTATTGTCTCAAGTATTTATCTGTGTACGTGTGTGCTATTCGCTGATTCGTGCCTATTGGTTTATTTTATTATTTAATTGCAACCAAATCGTGCCAGTCTCTCAGACTGAACCCCCTTGCGTTAGAATATTAAAATACTGATTAGAATAACGAGATAATACGTTCCACTCTTAGTGATCGACACTCTACTTACCATTATATTCATACTGACCGGGTACACTGCTCGTTAAGTGTGTGTGTTATTGATAAGTCGGCTAAATATAAATTTAAAACTTGAGTAGGCATTAATACTGCTAAACCGCAACGACACATAGCACGCATCAACGACCCAAGCAATGCTCAGCTAGACACAGAGGTTATCAATGCACTAATAAAAGTCACCAAAGACATCAACATATAAACTTTAATTAATGGGAAAGCAATTTTAAGGGGTGCCCATGGTTTTCCGTAGACACATGGAATCGGCCCATCAATCCTGATGAATTAAAGTGTACTAATACAATAAAACAAAACTACTTAATGAATTGAATACATGCAGGACCTTCTTACAGCTCTTGTATCTTCGTTTAGGGTGTGTCTTGTGCTGCTAATACGTCTGAATTCGGCCTTAGGGTTTCTTCGGTCTTCGAAAGCTTAGTGTGTGTAAGGTCTCGAAATTCGTCTGGCCTTGGGGTATTTATAGTTTCTGTCTGAGGGTTAGATGCGGCGCATAGGATAAGTAGATGCGGCGCATTGACTTAACTTCGCGTGGGGTCCAAGATTAATATATTCAGGAATATTCGTACACCGCCTTAAGATGCGGCGTAACTCCATTTATCTATGCGGCGCATGTCCTTTGCCGTCTTGGATTATAACTTGTGAAATCTTGATAGTGATGCGCCGTATGTACGAAGTATGTTGCGGCATATCTGGAGCAGAATGATCTTGATCTTGTACATTTCAGTAGACTCTTAACATCTTGCTTGTTTTGCTCCATAATTGGTCCAAAATCGCCAAGTTTCACATAATACTTGTTTTTACCTGAAAATTACAAAAGTAAACATTAACGTACCAATTCTCATATATAATATAATAAAACAAGTCAAATAAATAGGATAAATGATGATAATAAAATGTACTTATTTGAGTTCATCAAATATCCCCCCACTTGAACTTTACTTGTCCCCAAGTAAACCTTAGAATAAATTTTATGAAAATGTATCCTAAAGATATTAGGATTTATTTTTATATTTAAGCATGTATTCATTTTGTCATAATCACACAACCAAACACTTAACGAATTAGAATAAAATAAAATATTTTGATAAAAGAAAATCTAATCGTTTAACTGTCCAGTCGTGACGAATATTCTATCATAAGCTTGGAAAGTATACGCATCTCCCCCACTAAAGCTAAGGAATAACAAGTCTAAAGCGGTAAAAAGGGTTTGTTGGTTAAGGGTTAATCATTCTTCTTAATCTCTATCGATCTCAAATTCCAGAAAAGGCGACAAAATCACAAATACATGATCGAATCCACGACCACGATACTTGCAATTGCTCAAATCCTTAACTTGAATAGGCTAAAGATAGGACCAAGTAATCTTTACCAATAATATTATATCAAAAAGGGCGACAAAATCAGAAATACATAGCCGAATCCACGACTACGATATTTAAGATTGCTCAAATCCCTAATCTCAATAAATCAAAGGTTTGGATAAAGAATGATATAGGGTATGGATAATATTTGGGATACAAATTGGTGTAAAATGAAAAATAAACAAAACGGATAAATTAAAATCCTAAGTGTGGTAAATCACTATCCCAACCATCCCATGAATAAGACTCATATCATTGAATAACTCACGCTTTAATAGTTGAAACACACGCTTTAGGTAGACACGAATTATACTCAACAAGATCTCAATCAAAGAATAACATTAGTTGGCGTTCCCATAATGGCCAACTCCCATTCAATCCATAAATATAATATACAACAAATAGTGGTGATATCGACCACTTGATACAAAACTTTACATAAGTTGGTTAAAACAAACATCCAACTTTTTCTTTTTCTTTTTCTTTTCTTTTCTATTTTCTCGATTTTTTTTTTTTTTTTTTTTTTTTTTTTTTTTTTGACATCAACATATATGTGTAAAATTTCACAACTTTTCTATCACTATTTTTCCGGATAATTTTTTCCATACTTTTCATACTTTCAGAAATAATTGTAATAGCGAAAGTAGTAAACACACGAAAAATAAACTCAAAGATATACAATATTGATATACAATATTTACTTTCATACCAATTGCATTGTGCAATTTCCCGACTCAACCAAAGATAATGAATTACGCACGCGAACACAGGTAATGTAAGGAAACACACTTTGCCTAAAGCAATTAACCAACCACGGATTTTAATCTACAGGGTAGGCTAAGGTGTAAGGGTGTAACGAAACATTATAACAAAGGTGTAAGAAACGAAAGGAATGGCTCTGAGTGTTTTTCTAGGGGTATCTTACTCTGAAAGTGAGAGTAACAAAAGGTTTATACGGGGGTTAACTAACCAGTGTAGTTAGTTAATATTACATAACATATAAAGGCTATTTGGGTGTAATCCTAGAAATTTACCAATTTAGACAAGTCATTCCAATTATAAAAATAATACTTATTATGGTGGTCTCGAATAGTATACAAGCCAAGTTCTAAAGTTTACAAGTCACCGGCACACTCATAGATTTGTGAATTTTGAAAAGTTCACAATTTTTGAAAATAATGTTATGTGTGCAGCTATGTAATTTAGACTTTAAACAAAAACATGCTAAAAATTTTTAAATTTTGATATATTAAGCGTATTTTAAGCATATTTTGAAAAAGTTTAGGACAAGTAAGTGTTCTAATTCTCCAATCCCCCCACTTAAGCTAAACAACGTCCTCGTTGTTTGTGTCAAAAGTTAAAAATTGGAAAATAAAAGAATTAGAACAGAAAAACTCCCCTGAGATTTGCTCGGTATGATCCTCCATTTGTATAAGAGCAAAAATCAA
This sequence comes from Artemisia tridentata subsp. tridentata, assembly GCA_021014915.2. NCBI lineage: Eukaryota > Viridiplantae > Streptophyta > Magnoliopsida > Asterales > Asteraceae > Artemisia > Artemisia tridentata. Next base: position 170,259,954 of record CP139507.1, on the reverse strand, counting down.
CTTTCTTGTGGATGATAACGTTTAAGCTTCAGAGATGATGTATCCACAGAAATGTAGGAATCTATAATACCATTAAGACTTTGACACACCTGACTTAAGAAGGTTCAAACTTGCATAATACATTAGTAGTTAGTAAAAATAAAACATAAAAATTAAAATGAAAATCATCAGGTCAGTCGATACGCCGTATCTTATGGAAGAAGATACGCCGTATCGAGCCTGGAATAAGTACGAATCAGAATAAAAGATGCGTCGCATCCTTAACCAGGGATGCGCCGCATTAAATAAACTGACAGAAAGTTTTAAAGTCGAAAATAAAAATGCAGAAAAATAAATAAGATATGACCAGTGCAGGCGATGCGTCACATCTTAGGATTGAGATGCGCCGCATCTTCTGCAGGTCTGACAGACTCGACACAGAACAGAATGTAAAAATTCTCCGGGTTGTCTCCCGGTCAGTACTTGTCTTTATTCCAGAGTCTTCAAGTTAGACTCATGTTCAGCTCCTTATTCCAATACTTCGGGTTCAAACTCCAACACCTCGTTCTCAGTATCCTCAATTTTATTATCAAAGTATTTTTAAGTCGTTGCCCGTTTACCTTGAATATATAACCATTTTTATCGCATATTTCAAGAGTCCCATATAGATACACTTTCATGACAACGAACGGGCCCGTCCATCTTGATTTAAGTTTACCTGGATACATCTTCAATCGAGAATTAAATAATAGCACTTTTTCTCCAATAGTAAACATTTTATCCCCATGTAATCTCAAGTCATGCCATCTTTTAGTTCTTTCTTTGTAGATCTTAGTATTTCTGTAGGCCTCATCTCTTAGTTCGTAGAGTTCATTGAGTTCCATGAAACGGTTCTTCGCTGCAGCTTCCATATCCAAATTACATTGCTTCAAAGCCCAATATGCACTTTGTTCTATTTCGACCGGTAGGTGGCATGCTTTTCCGTATACAAGACGAAATGGAGTGCATCCCGTCGGTGTCTTATACGCTGTACGAAATGCCCATAAAGCATCATTTAACTTGTCAGACCACCCTTTCGGATTATATCTAGTCGTTTTTTTCATGAATCCGCTTTATAGCCCTGTTGGTTACTTCAGTTTGCCCGTTGGATTGAGGATGGTATGCAGTGGAAACCCTATGATACACTCCATATTTTTGCAAGGCTCTTCCCAGATGGTGATTACAAAAGTGTGTTCCCCTATCACTAATCAATGCTTTAGGAACTCCAAACCTAGCGAACAAACTTTGCAAAAATTTAAGTACTACCTTGCTGTCGTTTGTTGGTAATGCTTGCGCTTCGACCCATTTTGATACGTAATCAACAGCAACCAAAATATACTTATTACCTTTAGATTCAGGAAACGGTCCCATGAAGTCCAATCCCCATATGTCAAAAACTTCACATACATGGATATAGTTTTGCGGCATTTCATTTCTTGATGTTATATTTCCGGATCGTTGACACGCATCACATCCTTTTATATAATCTTTCGCATCGTCCAACATAGTAGGCCAATAAAATCCTGCATCAAGGATTTTTCTTCTTGTAATAACTGCACCGTGATGTCCCCCCGTCGGCCCTGAATGGCAATGTGCTAATATTCCTGGGACATCATCTCCATCTACGCATCTTCGTATAATATTGTCAGGACATAATTTAAAGGCATAAGGTTCATCCCAAATATACTCACTAGCGCGATTTAAAAATCTTCTTTTCTCGTCGGACGTTAGCCCTTTCGGAATTTCATTTGCAACAATAAAGTTTATATAGTCGGAATACCAGGGTCTATTATCATTACTTTTAATTCTTACCATCATAAGGTGTTCATCAGGAAAGTCATCATCGATTTCCCTTTCATCAAGCACCTCCATATCAGGGTTTTCAAGTCTAGATAAGTGGTCAGCAGCTAGATTCTTGGCACCCTTTTTATCTTTAATTTCAATATCGAATCCTTGGAGCAATAAAACCCACCTAATAAGCCTTGGCTTGGCATCCTGTTTATTGAACAAATACTTGAAAGCAGAATGGTCAGTGTAAACCATAGTTTTTGACAATATAAGATATGACCTAAATTTATCGAATGCAAAAACTACTGCTAAAAGTTCTTTTTCTGTGATGGTGTAATGTTCCTGGGCATTATTTAATGTTTTGCTAGCATAATAAATTGGCTTAAATTTCTTTTCTATCTTTTGGCCAAGTACAGCTCCAACAGCATAATCACTAGCGTCACACATTAGTTCAAAAGGCAGATTCCAATCCGGCGAAATTATAATAGGTGCAGTAGTTAGTTTTTCTTTAAGTATATTAAATGCCTTTTTGCAATCTTCAGAAAAATCAAACTTCGCATCTTTTAGCAATAATTGGGTCATAGGCCTAGATATCATTGAAAAATCCTTTATGAACCTATGATAAAATCCAGCATGCCCTAAAAAACTTCTAACACCTTTTACATTAGTGGGGTAAGGTAGTTTGGCAATTACATCAATTTTAGCTTTGTCGACTTCTATACCTTTCCCAGAAATCTTATGTCCTAACACAATTCCCTCTCTAACCATAAAATGACATTTTTCCCAATTAAGGACAAGGTTAGTTTCTTCACACCTAGCAAGCATTTTATCAAGTTTAAAGAGACAATCACTAAATGAGTTACCGAACACCGAGAAGTCATCCATGAAGACTTCCATAAAGTCTTCTACCATATCATGGAAGATAGCCGTCATACAACGTTGGAAAGTAGCAGGGGCATTGCATAGTCCGAACGGCATTCTCCTATAGGCGAAGGTTCCATAAGGGCAGGTGAAAGTCGTCTTCTCTTGATCCTCGGGGGCAATGGGTATTTGGAAGAAACCTGAAAAACCATCTAAAAAACAATAATAATCATGTCCTGATAGTCTTTCTAACATTTGATCAATAAATGGAAGAGGGAAGTGATCTTTTCGCGTAGCATCATTGAGTTTGCGGTAGTCGATGCAAACTCTCCATCCAGTAACAGTTCTTGAAGGGATTAGCTCATTGTCGTCATTGAGTACTACCGTCATTCCTCCTTTTTTTGGTACAACGTGGATAGGACTGACCCACGAGCTGTCGGAAATTGGGTAGATAAGTCCGGAGTCAAGTAATTTCACAATTTCATTTTTCACCACGTCTTGGACTTTTGGATTCAAACGCCTTTGGGGTTGAATAGTTGGTTTGAATTCATCTTCCATAAAGATTTTATGTGTACAGAATGACGGGCTAATTCCCTTAATATCAGACATACTCCATGCTAATGCTCCTCTTCGTTTATATAGTACCTGCAAAAGGGATTCTTTTTCTTTTGGGGTTAAGTCAGATGCAATAATAACGAGCGAATTAGTGTTCCCATTTAAATAGGCATATTCCAAAGTAGAAGGGAGATCCTTAAGCACATGTTTAACATCATCAATTTCATTAGCACTAGCGGAATAAACTTGTTCTTTTATTATTTCGTTGCTGTCATCAGATAAATGCGCCGCATCGATATTTCTGATGCGCCGTATGGCATTACAAACAGCGGAATCAACAGCAAAATAATTATTAATTGTATTTTCATCAACTTGATCTTCTATAGCAATTGTGTTTTCTAAATTTTTAAGCAGAAAAGAATCAAGCAAATTACCTTTTAACAATTTCTGAGTAAATTGATTAATCGTGTCATCAGAAACATCGATATTATAGCATTCATCGTCTTCAGAATTAGTTTTACTCATAGATTGTTCCATATTAAATTCAACCTCATCTTTTCCTATGGTAAGAGTTATCTTTTTATTAAAAACATCAATCATGGCCCTAGCAGTGGCTAAAAATGGTCGTCCTAATATTATAGGAGTTCTAGAATTTTCGGGCATATCGAGGATAACAAAGTCAATAGGTAATTCAAATTTATCAACTTTTATTAATATATTTTCAGCTATTCCTAATGGGTATTGTATGGACCTATCAGCTAGCTCTAAGCACATCCTAGTAGGTTTTGGTTCATCCAAGCCTAATTTTTCATACATAGAAGAGGGCATAAGACTTATACTAGCTCCTAGGTTGGCTAAAGCATTTCCAATATGTAAATTTTTAATTTGACAAGGAATAGTGAAACTCCCTGGATCTTTTTCCTTAGACGGAAGTTTGTTGAGCAATGCTGCCGAGTTTCTTTCCCCCATTGTAACAGTGCAAGCCTCTTCAAGTTTGGACTTGTTAGTAAGTAAGCTCTTCAGATATTTAGCATATTTAGGCATTTGCACTAGGGCTTCCATAAATGGTATGCTTAGCTGCAGCTGCTTGAGATTTTCCAGGAACTTCTTCTGATAGGCATCTTCTTTCTCCTTCCTTACCCTATGTGGGAAAGGTAGTGTTGATCGTTTAGGTTCAACAGAAGGTTCTTCTCTAATCACAGGTTCTGGATTAGTCTCTTTTAGTTGCTCCTGCTCAGATGATATAGATTCAGGGGAAATCTTGTTTGTGCTGTTATCCTCGGGTGTCTCTCCGATTTGAAAGGTTGACTTTCCGCCTCTAGCTGTAATTCCTTTCAAATCGTGTTTTACCAAAAGAATCTTGTTAAGTACCGTTGACAGTTGGTGCACTTCAATAGCCAATCCATAAATCATGTTGTTTTGTTCCTTTAGTAATAGCTCATGACTGCCTTTGAATTCATTAATAAAGTTTCTTGCTTCATGATGTTCTTTTTCATTTGCTTGAGCGATAAGTAGTGCAAACTCTTCCATGGTAGGGTTTCTTTGGGGTCTTCCGAACCAGTTGGGGAAAATATCGAACATCCTTCCTGAAAATTAAAACATGTAGATTTCAAAGTAAAAACTTCCTAGTGTCAGGGTTAGAATATTTTCCGTTCGAAAATAAGAAAAATAAAAGTTACTGATATCTGCAAACGATGCGCCGTATCCAAAAGGTTGGATACGCCGTATCTTATAGTCATTAAAATTTAATCAGACTTTTATTCAGAAATCATATACGCCGCTTAGAATTTTAGAATGCGCCGTATCAGTTTTAATTATCAAAAATCGATTATACTTATTAAAATTAAATGCGTCGTATTAACAAAAGCTAATGCGCCGTATTTTTGTTACGTTTCCAAATACAAGATTTTTGATTTAGAAGATGCGCCGTATCGATAAAAATCGATGCGTCGTATCTGTTTAATAATTCGAAAACTGTTTTTAATTTAAATAGACAATACGCCGTATCTGTTAAAACAGATGCGTCGTATGGTGTTATCGTTTAGAAATTTTTTTTATTATAAACAGAATACGCCGTATCTTGAGGAAAGATGCGTCGTATCGAAGTTATTAAATGCGTTGTATTTTATAAAAATTAAACGCAATACGCCGTATCTATGAAAATAGATGCGCCGTATCGTTTGTATCAGTTCAATACAACGATAGCAGAATGCAAAAAAAAAAAAAAAAAAAAATCAAAAATAAAAACAAACAAAAAGAAACAAAAATTAAAGAAAATAAAAACACACAAAACAGAAAATATGCAAATAATACAATGAATGCAATTTATCTAATATACAACGGGGTGAGCGGTTAGAATCTAAAAATTAAAAAGAAAAACCTAATTAAAATACTAATCAAATTAACAGATAATAACAATTCACTCCCCGGCAACGGCGCCAAAAACTTGATGTGTGCGTGTGTATTGCTCTAATTCTTTTATATCCATGGCAGCGGCTCCAATAACTTGGTGCGCGCGTGATGTCGTTGTGGTTTTTGCAGTATTCAAGTTTTAAATTTATATTTAGCCAACTTATCAATAAAACACACACTTTAACGAGCAGTGTACCCGGTCAGTATGAATATAATGGTAAGTAGAGTGTCGATCACTAAGAGTGGAACGTATTATCTAGTTATTCTAATCAGTATTTTAATATCTTAAGTTAGCTATACAACCTAATCTAATGCAAGGGGGTTCAGCCTGAGAGACTGGCACAGTTTGGTTACGATTAAATATAAACTAAACTAATGAGCACGAATCAGCGATTAGCACACACGTACACAGATAGATACTTGAGACAATAAGAAGACCTGTCCTGATAATTAAGTAGCTTGTCACTTGTTTTATTGCTAGTTTTATATGAAGTGTATATAATTAACCCTTTCTCGTTGGCTCTAATCTTATCGGCGAGAAAACCCTTAATGATTACTTATGTCTATCCCACTATCCTAGAAACGATAGAATAAATAGGCGAGGAAGGGGCATGGCGACCCAAGCAATGCTCAGCTAGACACAGAGGTTATCAATGCACTAATAAAAGTCACCAAAGACATCAACATATAAACTTTAATTAATGGGAAAGCAATTTTAAGGGGTGCCCATGGTTTTCCGTAGTCACATGGAATCAGCCCATCAATCCTGATGAATTAAAGTGTACTAATACAATAAAACAAAACTACTTAATGAATTTGTTGACATAAATAAATGCCTAAAAACATTATCAATATTTATTCATATCTCTATGTTTTGATGATCACAAAATGTAAACTCATTAAAACATAAACTTATCAAATAAACAAGTATTTAGTTGTAAATATTCATTTCTACAACTTAATCACTTAAGGTATGAATAAACAAGTGCTTAATGCATTATATGATCAAAGGAACATTTTCTTAATAACTAGATTTTTTATAAAACATCAAAAACATTTTATATATTTTTGAAAAACATTTTTGGTATTAAATAAAAATGTTTAATCTTTTATAAAAATATGAATTCAAATTTTTAACCAAAATCAGTTAAAATGTTCCAGAAAAACCTTCCCCACAAAAGGACAAAATTGGCCAACGTTCAGTAGGGGCGGCCCCCTTAATTTTACTAGGCGGCCCCCTTAATAATTAAGGGGACCGCCCCCGCTCCAGTAGGCTCCAGCTGTCCAGATTTTTCCCTATAAATACAAGCCTTCTCCTGGATTTTTTCTCAACCCTTTTGCACTAAAACTTTCTGTTGTAGATCTCATTTCATATCTTAGAAAAACCTTTGATCATGTAATCTTAAGCATTGGTTTCCAAGGGATCCAAGCTTCCACCATCCAAGTGCAAAAGAAGAATACTTCTATCAATCAAGATTAGAAGTATTACAACTTAGTATCATCATGTTACTTAAGTTGTGTGTTCAACAAAGTTTGTAAATCATTCATTCATTTGTATGTAAAGGTGTGTGTTGTAGATTAGAGTTGTGTGTAAGTAGTGAAGATGTTGTATAAGTAGTTGTGGTATAGAAGTTGTGAGGTCAAAATGTAGAAGTCGTGAAGCCGTGGTGTAGAAGTTGTGAAGCCGTAGCTTAGAAGACATGAAGTCCTTGTGTTGAAGTCATGAAGCCGTAGCATAGAAGCTGTGAAGCGGTCGTGTTAAAGTTGTGAAGTCCTAGTCGTGAAGTCCTAGTGTTGAAGCCGTGAAGCCGTAGCATAGAAGTTGTGTAGCGGTCGTGTTGAAGCCGTGAAGTCCTAGTCGTGAAGTCCTAGTGTTGAAGTCGTGAAGCCGTAGCATAGAGGTTGTGTAGCGGTCATGTTGAAGTCGTGAAGTCTTAAGTCATGAAGACATAGTGTTGAAGTCGTGAAGCCGCATCATAGAGTTTGTGTAGCGGTCGTGTTGAAGTCGTGAAGAAGTCGTGAAGCCGTTGTGAAGAAGTCGTGAAGAAGTCGTGATTAAGTCGTGTAGAAGTTGTGTTGTGAAGTTGTGAGATTGGTTCTAGCTACGATTAGAACTCGACATTTAGCTTTGTGTCGTTAAACCCGTGTAAGCCAAAGTTGTGTACGGTTTTCTCCGCCATAAGGGAGCTTATTGAAGTTGTGAAGAAAACTCTTGAGCAAGGTGTGCTCGGGGAGTGGAGTAGGGCAAGGAAGGTGTCCTTGTAGCCGAACCACTATAAATCTCTCGTGTCTCGGTTAGATCTTTCCATACCTTATTTATTTCTTTACTTGCATCGTCATTACTTTCATACACATAGGCTTATATAATTTCTAGTATTAATTAGAGGTCGACTTCACATAAAGATCAAATTGAAAATCCATTCAAGAAACCAAAACTTTTACAATCAATTTAAAAGAATACATATATAACTAATAATAAGATTTAAGTTTTATTTTTCATAACAAACTAGAATCTAAAGTTTTTTTTAAAGGTATAAAACAAAGTTTTTATAATAAATTAAAAAGACGTAAAACTATTCAACCCCCCCTTCTAGTTTTCCACAATTGGTATCATGAGCCACGTCAATCAAGATCTTTAAAATATACTGTATTTTAAAACTTGAATCGATCTATGGAATTCGAAAAATATCTAGAAGGGGAATCTTTACTAAAACCACCACTATTTGAAAACTATACTTTTCTTGAATGGAAAAATAAATTTGAAATTTATGTGAAATCAATTGATCTAGATCTTTGGCATGTCATTTCGATTGGTGGTTTTGAAAATCAAACAAAAACGGATTTTGAAAGTCAAATTGATTATTTGAAAACAAAGAATGAAATAAATAATAAAGCTAAAATAATTATTTATAAAAACATTGCCGAAAGTTGAATATGAAAGAATATTCTTCTGTAAAACGGCAAATGATATTTGGAAAAATTTCTAAAACTTTCATCAAGAAAAATGTCAAGCCAAAGATGAGGATTTTAATCTTGTACATGAATTAGTTATCTTAGAAATTTAATAGATAAACTTTTAGATAAAATAGATACATGTGCTACTAGTTCAAATGTTGTTATTGTAGGTGTTAGCGACGAAGACTACATGAATCAACTCCAAAGTGAACTCAATCCAAAATCATGAAGTGACACAGACGAAGGAGAAGATCATGATCCGTACAAGACATGTTCGGGTCAAGCCACTTCGGTTTAAATATGATCATCATCTGAGACATTACGAAGAAAAGCTAGGACGTGAGGTAAGTTCTCTATTTAAAATTTCATAAGTAATTACTTCATGCATATAATCTTATTAATGCCTTAGGATATGCTTAGTCTGATAGGTTGCTTTGCCTTTACACTTTAGTTATATTCGTTCTGTGGCTTAATAAACTAGAAACCCTTTAGTTAGCCCCCCCCCCCCCTAAGTGTTAGTGAACCAAGCAATCTTCATATTTGGTACTCTTCGATAAGTAAATTTAGGAACTTAATTTCTTCTAAAAAGAGAATGACTACTAGAGAATCTATTGACTAGAAACTCAATTTGACCTAACGGTTGAATTGCTTCTATGTGAGAAGTTGGGTGTGTGTTACCCGTAAAAACGGTCGTGTTTAGCCTGAATTGAGCACCACTAGTAATAGTCTCATACTCATTCTCCAACTTGAATACATTATTCTTCCTAAATATACCTAACGATAGTTTACTGTTATGAACTTTGCTTTTCACTAGAGCTTTTCATTCCTAGATTTATGTCATCTTGCATATATAAAATTTCTAGATGTTTACTTGCTCCTATGTGATTTGACTGCATGCCTTCGTAATTATTTGTTTAGTTGAATGCATTGTCATTATAATAGCTTTTGTTTTTCTCTAACTACTCTGACATGATGTATTTTTGTATTTAGTCATAATACATGCGTAAATGTCATAGGATATGTAGAAAGAGGTAGCATGTGACAATAGACTTGAGCATGAGATCTTTTATAAACCATTATTTTTTAAACCTATAATTAATGGGACTTATTTTTAAATTTGCAAAAACTTCACATTTTGGAAAAATGATTTTTCAAAAGATTATGACACATTTCTATTAAACATGTTTCACCATCCTACCTTTCTTCCAAACTTGTGTCTATAATTACGTGTTTATCAAAAACCAAAGATTGGAAAAATATGTTTTCTTTCCTCATAAAAACATTTTGAAATAAAGCCAAAACTATTTCATTAATATATTTTTCACATCCACATAAAACCTACTTTCAAACATTGTTGAATAATGCCAAAAACATTTCTTTAAATCATGCATGGTGATCTCATATCTGTCATCTATATTTATGTATGTGACATTTATAAGTGAACTAAATTTGAAAATAACTATAATTTATTCACTAAGACCTCACTTGGTACAAGTCTAGAAGTCCATGCTATCACAACTCTACATTCCCATGCACATAGATATTCATTAGGATTATTTAACTAGCTTATTAATCTTCCTAAATATGATACTATGAATTACTTGGTGCTATGTAGTGTTTTCTTGTCTAACATATATATGTTACATGCTAAATGAGTTGTTTGCATGCTAGATAATGATGTCTAATGAATATGCTTAGCATACATAAGTTATTAAATCCTAAATTGCCACAAAAGAAGTTGGACTTGCTTGAAACTAAACCCAAAAACACAACCCTTTCAAAATTTTCCACCAAAAACCCATTTCCAGTAACCTGGAAATCAGCAGATGGGCGGCCCCCTTAATTCATTAGGCGGCCCCCTTAATATTTAAGGGGACCGGCCCCTTAATTAAGGGGACCGGCCATCTGATGGTCGAAGGTGCTGCTCCCCTTTTCTATTTTTTAGCCCATTTTATCCTATACTTCCCAAAATTCACAGACACATTTTTTCACAAACCACTCACCAAAATTTACCTTCCACAATCACATCATCACTTCACCATAAATACCCATTTGGAGGAGGAAGCTTGACATTTTCCATAACCCAACAAATGATGTTGTTCAAACTCAACCAACACCTAAACCTCATCCTAATGAACCCTTTCACACACATAACCAATCATCCATATGTCCACCTTCATTCACTCATAATTACCCAAGTTCACAAGTTTCTCCACCACCAAAAGTGTCACCACCACTTCCACCAAATAACAACCACTCTCCATCATCATCACCTTCCACTCAACACTTGAAGTTCATTGAAGAACTCAAGGAAGCCCATGAGCTTACTGCTCTCCTTGCTTTGCACCTTGCTCAAAGCAACTTAAACCCATCACCATCCATATCACCATCATCACCACATCACTTGAGTCAAATTGAGAAACATGTCAACAATTGTCCTTGTTGCATCTTTCTCCAAAGTCAAACCATCATTACCATCATCACCATCCATCTCACCATCATTACCATCATCACCACATCACTTGAGTCAAATTGAGAAACATGTCAACAATTGTCCTTGTTGCATCTTTCTCCAAAGTCAAACCATCATTACCATCATCACCATCCATCTCACCATCATTACCATCATCACCACATCACTTGAGTCAAATTGAGAAACATGTCAACAATAGTCCTTGTTGCATCTTTCTCCAAAATCAAACCATCGCCTTAAATGAGCGTCTCACTTGGATTGAGTATCTTCTCACTAGATCTAATCCAACACCACCACTTGAACAACATCAAAACCCTCATTCAACATGGTCAAGTCCAAGCTCTCCACCTCCAATTCCTCCATCAACACTCTCTCCAACATCCATACACCCAAACTTACAACCCCATTAATCCAACATTTTTTTACCCCCTCTTTACCATCATCCATCCAAAATAATTCAAGTTCTCATGTCTCAAGCAAGTCCAATGGATCTCTTAGGCAATTTAAAATTTTCTACTTATTGCTTGTATACTTGATATCATGATATATATACATGCTTGATGATTAATAACATGCTTATTCCATAATATGTTTTAAATGTATGCATGCGTATTTAACATGTTTATGCCACTATTTAATCATTCTTGATGTACATGATTCAAATGGAGCTTGCTGCAAAAACACCCTAAAAATGACCCTTTTCTGGAAATTTTTCAAATTTGGTCGCCTGGGAAAACACCAGATGGGCGGCCCCCTTAATTCCCTAGGTGGTCCCCTTAATTTTAAGGGGGCCGGCCTACAATTAAGGGGACCGGCCATCTGGGCAGTAAAATTTACTGTTTTCTTTTGCATCTTGCGACCCCTTTTATCTAGCCCAAACCTTACCTAAATCAACCATCACCTCCATCAAACACCCATTTTCATTCACCATGCTATCACCAAAATCATCTCTAAGACACCAAAACTCCATCACCACCACCTCAATGATTAATCCCCAAGTGCACCTAATGCACCATCAAAAACACCCTTTCATCCATCAATAACCACATCAACTCACACCTTTCATCACCACCATCAATAGCATCAACTCCACCTCCTACTCAAGAACCTCCATTCACCCAACTTGTCATTTCCATATCACCAATAACACCTCTTGATGCTCATTTCTCATCATCACCAATACCACCACATCCACAACCAAACCATCATCTTTGGTCTTAGAGATGAGATACACTACATGTTTTCATTCCTTGAACACATGCTTAACAACCAACCTCCACCACAACCTCCATCATTTTCACCCACTACACTACCACCACCTTCATTCTCACCAAATTAAGCATATGCAATGCTTAATCAAAAATAATTTTTCAAACCATTTTGTGTGCAAGCCCCATGAAAGATCATGTACTCCTAGAATGATTATGTAGATTGCATTACTTACTAGCTAATGTAGAATTGAATATAATCTTGGATGGTTGTGTATTGATACACAACATTTTTAATGAATGTCTTTATATGCATGCTTATTTTTGCTATATATATGCTTGTGCTTCTAATATTTTTCTTGCAAGTATTCCATATATCGATTCCTTGGTGCCCCAAACGAGGGGGAGTACACATCAAGGGGGAGTTTTCGTCCCGAAAAATTTCACGTTTAAATTTTGTCGGCTTAACCTTTTTGATTCTACAAAAAGGGGGAGAAGTGAATGTAAACTCACTAAATACTTGTCCAAAAATAAACTTTTTGGTTTAATGAGTTTAGGTTTTGTAATCATCAAAAAGGGGGAGATTGTTGACATAAATAAATGCCTAAAAACATTATCAATATTTATTCATATCTCTATGTTTTGATGATCACAAAATGTAAACTCATTAAAACATAAACTTATCAAATAAACAAGTATTTAGTTGTAAATATTCATTTCTACAACTTAATCACTTAAGGTATGAATAAACAAGTGCTTAATGCATTATATGATCAAAGGAACATTTTCTTAATAACTAGATTTTTTATAAAACATCAAAAACATTTTATATATTTTTGAAAAACATTTTTGGTATTAAATAAAAATGTTTAATCTTTTATAAAAATATGAATTCAAAATTTTAACCAAAATCAGTTAAAATGTTCCAGAAAAACCTTCCCCACAAAAGGACAAAATTGGCCAACGTTCAGTAGGGGCGGCCCCCTTAATTTTACTAGGCGGCCCCCTTAATAATTAAGGGGACCGCCCCCGCTCCAGTAGGCTCTAGCTGTCCAGATTTTTCCCTATAAATACAAGCCTTCTCCTGGATTTTTTCTCAACCCTTTTGCACTAAAACTTTCTGTTGTAGATCTCATTTCATATCTTAGAAAAACCTTTGATCATGTAATCTTAAGCATTGGTTTCCAAGTGATCCAAGCTTCCACCATCCAAGTGCAAAAGAAGAATACTTCTATCAATCAAGATTAGAAGTATTACAACTTAGTATCATCATGTTACTTAAGTTGTGTGTTCAACAAAGTTTGTAAATCATTCATTCATTTGTATGTAAAGGTGTGTGTTGTAGATTAGTGTTGTGTGTAAGTAGTGAAGATGTTGTATAAGTAGTTGTGGTATAGAAGTTGTGAGGTCAAAATGTAGAATTCGTGAAGCCGTGGTGTAGAAGTTGTGAAGCCGTAGCTTAGAAGACATGAAGTCCTTGTGTTGAAGTCATGAAGCCGTAGCATAGAAGCTGTGAAGCGGTCGTGTTAAAGTTGTGAAGTCCTAGTGTTGAAGTCGTGAAGCCGTAGCATAGAAGTTGTGTAGCGGTCGTGTTGAAGCCGTGAAGTCCTAGTCGTGAAGTCCTAGTGTTGAAGTCGTGAAGCCGTAGCATAGAGGTTGTGTAGCGGTCATGTTGAAGTCGTGAAGTCTTAAGTCATGAAGACATAGTGTTGAAGTCGTGAAGCCGCATCATAGAGGTTGTGTAGCGGTCGTGTTGAAGTCGTGAAGAAGTCGTGAAGCCGTTGTGAAGAAGTCGTGTAGAAGTTGTGTTGTGAAGTTGTGAGATTGGTTCTAGCTACGATTAGAACTCGACATTTAGCTTTGTGTCGTTAAACCCGTGTAAGCCAACGTTGTGTACGGTTTTCTCCGCCATAAGGGAGCTTATTGAAGTTGTGAAGAAAACTCTCGAGCAAGGTGTGCTCGGGGAGTGGAGTAGGGCAAGGAAGGTGTCCTTGTAGCCGAACCACTATAAATCTCTCGTGTCTCGGTTAGATCTTTCCATACCTTATTTATTTCTTTACTTGCATCGTCATTACTTTCATACACATAGGCTTATATAATTGCTAGTATTAATTAGAGGTCGACTTCACATAAAGATCAAATTGAAAATCCATTCAAGAAACCAAAACTTTTATAATCAATTTAAAAGAATACATATATAACTAATAATAAGATTTAAGTTTTATTTTTCATAACAAACTAGAATCTAAAGTTTTTTTTTTAAAGGTATAAAACAAAGTTTTTATAATAAATTAAAAAGACGTAAAACTATTCAACCCCCCCTTCTAGTTTTCCACAGAATTGAATACATGCAGGACCTTCTTACAGCTCTTGTATCTTTGTTTAGGGTGTGTCTTGTGCTGCTAATACGTCTGAATTCGGCCTTAGGGTTTCTTCGATCTTCGAAAGCTTAGTGTGTGTAAGGTCTCGAAATTCGTCTGGCCTTGGGGTATTTATAGTTTCTGTCTGAGGGTTAGATGCGGCGCATAGGATAAGTAGATGCGGCGCATTGACTTAACTTTGCGTGGGATCCAAGATTAATATATTCAGTAATATTCGTACACCGCCTTAAGATGCGGCGTAACTCCATTTATCTATGCGGCGCATGTCTTTGCCGTCTTGGATTATAACTTGTGAAATCTTGATAGTGATGCGCCGTATGTACGAAGTATGTTGCGGCGTATCTGGAGCAGAATGATCTTGATCTTGTACATTTCAGTAGACTCTTAACATCTTGCTTGTTTTGCTCCATAATTGGTCCAAAATTGCCAAGTTTCACATAATACTTGTTTTTACCTGAGAATTACAAAAGTAAACATTAACGTATCAATTCTCATATATAATATAATAAAACAAGTCAAATAAATAGGATAAATGATGATAATAAAATGTACTTATTTGAGTTCATCAGGTACCTACCCAAACATCATCAAACAAATGGACTCACTGAAGCGCAAGTCCAACTTTTCAAAGCTTTAGAAAGTCGCTATGTTCATGAAGGTAGAACTGTAGATCCATCATTCTTAGAAGAAAGAACTATCCGTGAACAAATGGCTGCCATTCAATTTGATTCACTTCTAGACATAGATGAGCCTATAATCCCTCGATTCGTTCTCGAATTTTATGCTTCAGTGAAACTGGTTTCTGACGACCATGGATCCTTTAGCATCAACTTCAATGTGAACCAAAACTCCTACAATTTTCCTTTAGACCATTTCGGGAAAGTGTTACGCATCCCAAGTGAAGGAACATGCTTCTACTCTGACAAATGGTCCCTAACCATTCTTGATTCAAACCTAGGACGGGAACATCCATATGACAATCCCCTAACTCCTAAAGAAATTATCCGAGATCATCTTTTCAAACCTAGAACCAATCCAATTAAGAAACTTCGGGGCAAAGATGTCAATCGAGATCCATTTGCCATGGAACTCAATGAGCTCAAACCCGAGTTTAAGAGACTTGAAGAAATTCTAAGATCAAATGTCATTAGTACTATTGGTAACAAAGATCACGTGAATGCTGGATTGTGCTATATGCTCTATTGTATTTCAACTCGTCAAAGGTTCAATCTTGCTTACTATATCGCCAAAAGGATGGTTGATATACGTGTCCTAGGGAAAACCGCATTGCCATATGGAATGCTACTCACTCGTTTGTTCAAAACTTCCACTCCTATCCTTCCAAATTCACACCTTTGTCCCTCTTAGTGACCATAGAGTGGCAGTAGGAAAAGGGAAACGAGCTTACCTCTCATCTTCATCTTCATCATCTTCATCAGCTAGTGACGAAGATGGATTACCTAACTCAAAACTCCCGCTACTAGACTACTTGAGTCAACTTCCATCTCTCAAAAATGAATCTGCGGAAAGCCGACAAACAAAGGGAGTTCTAAAGTGTGCAGGACGATGGATGATGAAACTCCGAAAAGATCAAAAGAAAATACTCAAACTATTAAAAGACAAGCGAGAATAAATGAGCGTTTGGAACAGTTGTCCTTTAGATCTTATATGGTCATATTTCTATGTTTGTTAAGACATGTCTGTAGTACTTTATGTTTATGTGTTTTAGTTCTACTTAAACTTGATGATAACACGCATGGTTATCAAATTTTCCAGACTTGTGCCACTGTTTGGCATAACATCGTTCATGATGAAGTTTAATGATCAAGTTTATTTTCATACATGGTTGTGTTTTATTTTATGTATGTAAACTAACTGAATATTGCAGATCGATAACACTCGGGGTTATCAATTTTCCAAGTCTAAGCCTATGTTTGGCTTAACTCCTACTACGGTAAGTTTCTTAGAACGGATTAATCTATGATCAATCGTGTGTTAATATTATCATATTTAGTCATTTTGCAATACATATTAGTTGTTAAATAAGTTCTAGGAGAATTTTCGGGTTTTCGTCGAAAAACGCGAAATATGACAAGTCTTCTGTTCAGTTTTAGTATTAGGGACACGGATCCGGCGGATCCCAAAACTTGGCTCCGCCAAGGGTTATCGTTGGTTCCGCCATCCGCCAACCTGCGGATTTGGCGGTTCCCATACTTTGGCTCCGCGTTTGATCTCATTTGGATCCGCGGTTTCCACAGCAAAATTCTAAAACTTTTTTTTTAACTCATCTCGATTCTCAAATCTTAGTGTTTAGTCTTATTTAGGAATCATTCACTGACTATAAATCATCTTAGAATCATTTAGGAATTCTTAGAAACTTAGGAACAAAATTTCCCACCAAAATTTAATTTTTTGAATTTTAGGTGTGAGTTACCAAACTGATACATAGAAGGAACCCTTTTTGGGGATCCGTCAAATCCGTGAAAACATCAAATCATAAGATTTTCCACAATCTCCCTGTATTTACTTCAAATCCCCAACACATTACTCAACCCAAGCTCAATGGATTGACTTCCTTGATATGACCTGCACAAATCTTTGTTCCAAATCATTAGAAACCATTATGAAATTCAAAGAATATTTCCCTGCAAAATTTGATTTATCTGTTCTGTCCCATCACACACAGACTGCACTTACTCCTATTGAAATCTGTGAATCAATCACATTTAACCCTTTTGAGTCATTTTTCTGAACATCCTTATGTTAACTCCATTTCTATGGTTTGACTTTGTCAATAGGACAAACTACTTTATCTTGTTTCAAGTCCTGGAAATTCACACTCATTTAATCCAAACACCAATTTCCATACAATTAGGAAGTATAAATTAGAACCTTAGAGATGATCATAGCACACTAAACCTCCACAAAATTCACATATCATCTCCTGGAAATCTCTCAACCAACCTCACATGTCTAGACCACACAGACGAACTGCTAGAATTAGTGTCAGACCTTACTGGTATGCAAACCCAGTTCATAATGTAACCTTTCCTACTATAATCACAGACACCACCACAACTCCTATTATAACTCCCATAGTCAACATATCCTCTTCTCCAAGATCAACTTCACCCTATACAAATTCATTTGGTACAACAACATCACCCATACGCAACACTTCATCTTCTAGAATCAAATCAATTATCACCACACCAATTGCCACCACACCAATTGTCACTTCACCAAATGTCTCCACAACAATTGTCTCCTCACCACAATCATCACCACCTAAAGAAAGAAACTCATCCCCATCTTCAAACTTACTTAATGTTCCATCACATGACATACTTACCACACTTCAACACTTAGATCAATCAATGTGGATTAACACTCAAGATAACAACAATCTTGACTCTAACCTCTACGAGACTAGTGATTTAGAAACTAAATGGCTTGCCTCTATCAAGTCATCATCAAAACAAGCAAATTCCACTCCATAGAAGTTTGTAGTATCATCGCAATGATAACTCTTAAGATTTTATCGTCTCTAGGAACCTTCATGTGTAATCTTATGTTTGAAACTTTTGTCACAAACAAATTTTCAATGAATGATTATGCTTTAATATAATTAATAGTTATCTAATAGTTTCTTGTTGTGACACAAAAATTGATTAATCATGACTCAAGCTTGCTTACATTTTTTTAGGCATACAAGATGAACACCTTTGGTTTCATTAAGATTAGTCAATACTATCATCATAAATTCTCTTGCACAATACTTTTAAATCAAGAATCACTTCTACCACCACCACTGCTCCTCCACTCGGTCATCTTTCCCATGATTTTAGCATGTGTGAAAGAACCGTCCACATAGCTCAAAGGACAAACATTTTTGGTGCACAAGCTCCAAAATGAAATGAGGTTCATTTTGAATCACATTCTTGAGCATCTAAAACGTCATTTATCATCCTCCTAAATATAAGCTTTCTAGATTAGTTATTTAGGATCTTTTACATTGTTGGTTTAGGACTTTTTAGAATGTCTTTTGGTACTTGTAACATCATTGTGACTTTTGTCACAAAATTTTCAATATATATAAATATGATATCCTTTGCTTATGAGCGATTAACATACTGCATATTATCATTATCCTTATATAGCTTGTTGTACTATATATTATTGCTTTAGGTACAAATAATGATCAGACACTTACTTTGACTTTTTAAAGTCAAAACATTTAGAAAGGCTTGTTTGGAAGAACACTTCACATGCATTCTACTTCTTCATTGAAGTTATTCATTTCTAACACTTCATTTGCAGCATATCATACCCTTCAAAAGTATACGTTGGTACTCGAATAATGGGGAGTATACATCGAGGGGGAGCATTTCATGAAAATTTCATATTCTAACCTTTGGTTTTGTAAGATCATGCATCATTTACTTGTTACTCCATTTAGGGGAGTATAAAACAAGGGGGAGCTATTAAAGTTCTCAAAATCGCATTCCGCTACGCACCTCTTCTTTTTGTTTCAAAAAAAAGGGGAGAAAGGATGTAAAACCCTAAAATCTAAAACATGTAAAAAGACCAAAATGCCCCTACAATCATAAACTTTGATTAATAAGCTTATAAAGTACCAAATGAATCCCAAACTTCGGGAGATGATCAAGATATGAAGTAAAATTATTTCTACTACCACATTTGACATTTTGGGAAGTACCAAAATTATTTTGTACCACATCCTTGGGCCGAAAATATTTTTATACTTATTATTATTATTAATTAAACTTTAAAAGTATTTTAAATACATTTAAATAATAAGAAAGTTAAGGAAACTATTCTAAATGATTTAGTCTACATTAAATTCGTGATTTTGGCCAGCCAATCCCCCCCCTATCTCGGCATTTTTCCCTTTTTATGCTAACAACCACATTAAACCCTAAATCAATAATACCGAGTGAAACTAAAAACACACAAAAATACACACACTCGTGATCCGATTTTTCTGAGGTGGAGAAGCAATTTTTTGGTGATCTTCCAAGTACTAAGAAGGTGGGAAAAATAGCTACAAGGTTCTGGGATCGCTCGTTTGATCGTGGTGATTTTTGGTGTCGAAAATAGTGAGCCGAGTAACACAAAATCACAACGCTTGGTTCTTTCGTTCTAAAATCTTTCTGGTATTTTTCTGGCACTCTTCACATCATATATAACGTGTATAAAATGGTAGAATCGAATCATGCATGATATAATGATCGTATGATAATTTATGTGTTATAAACCCTAAAAACGTAAATAAAATCTATATAATTCATGCGATTTTTCTGGATCTCTTATATATTTTTCGTGGGTTCTATATGTGTCATATAACATCAGAAAAATATCCTTTCGAATTGTTGAAGCTTAAAATCATGGTTTTCGAATTATTGTGTAAATCGGGTTTTGTGAGAAAATAAAGGAAAAAGATAAAACCCTAAAGTACCGATTTGAATTAGGGTTTATATGGTGAAATCTGGACTTTTAATGCATTTTAATGATGTTGTAATGATTGTATAATGATTGGGATAATTAGGGTTAAGTTTTGTTAATATAAAATGTCTACCGATTTGAAAATAAAATGTAAAGGGTGTGTTTTGTAATTTTTAAAACTCGTGGGACATTTTTTTAATTCATTTTAGATCTGGGGTAATGTGAGAAAAATATTATATAAGGGTGTCATGTGTCGATTTTATAATTTAAAGGTTTAAATGGTAATTATATAAATTATTTATATTCGGTTTGTATATAATTAAAATAGAGGGACTAAGAGTGTAAATTCTGGAAACTTAAAGGTGATTCGTATAATATTGGATATAAAGGGATTAATGTGTATTTTTGGATATTTAAATGGCTTAATGAGTAATTATGAATAACTTGTGATTCGAATTATAAGTTTTAAATAATTAAGGGACTTGATTTGTAAATTATGAAACTTGAAGGGGTATTTCGTACCATATCTGATATTGAAGGTTGATTCTGTATTTTGGTAAGATTAAAGGCTTGTTGTGTTAATATAAAGATGTTAAGGATTAAATTGTAATTTAATTAATTATAAGGTTTAATTTGTAATTAAAGTAATTAAAGGGCTTAAATTGTAAAATTGTTGAAACTAAAGGATTAAAATGAATAACTTGTAATATTTGCATTTTGGACTTTAACTTTGGCATATCTACATTTGAAACCCTAAAATATAGAAAGTTGACAAAATGAACCCTGAATTATTATAATTGCTAAAATGAACCTTAATACCATGAGAAGGAATTATTTGATAACTTAACCTAATTTATGATGTGTAAACCTTTCTAAATATGGAAACCTTCTAAAAATTGGAAAGTCACTTAAGTGAGTAAAGTTATTAAAAGAGGAAAGCTACTCAAAAAGAATTATGTAATGATTAGTGTCATCTCCTTTAGGTTCCGTGAAGTGGGAATGAGCTTCCTCGTGACTTCTTTTCCTCTTGGTTTGCATTTGCTTTTGCTTTGAGGTACATATATTCTACCCTTTTTCAGTAAGGGTGTTTTCCCTCTCATGACTCATTGATCTTGATTCGTTTTAAGATTCCCTAAGCCATTGCTATGTTCCCCTACACTTTGGTTCGTTTGTTTGATTCGTTTTGACTTGATGTTCGATATGACCCTCTTGCTTTGAGCCTCTATGATGATCCATTTGATATTCGTTCGTTACCTTGTGATATTAGTATTTGAGGCACTTGATACTTCGAAGGTTCATTTGATTTTGGTAAATAGATGTGAAAACCTTTTCAATTATAACATGGAAAAGTTTTGAGGAAAACTTATTTTGAAATGATGTTCATGAAATATGCGATACCACTTTTATTTGGAATCTTACTAAACTTTTATGAAAATTACTTTTAAAGACTACTTTGTGAAAACAGTTAATAAAGATCATTCTTGATGAAAACCATTTGATAAAGATTTCTTTAAATGAACCATTTGATTATGAACCTTTGATCAGTTCGTTTGGATTCATTTGACTTTGATTTGGATATGAACCCTTTGCCATGAACTTTGGATATTGGACCTTTGTAATGATTTGAACCTTTGATATAATTTGGACCTTTGACCCTTCAGTTTGATACCCGAGCCAAAATTTGTTTCCTAGCCATGAAGGTAACATGGCCATGTCATTGATGCACCAATGGCATGACTCTAGTGTGTTTTGAGTGATGTTACACACCGTCCCCATTTGCTACTACATGCGCGCTTTATTATTTATATTGGCCAGGATTATTTGTTTGGGGGGCGTATGGATGCATCCTAGATTTGTTTTGTTTCGAGGGATATATCATGATTATTATTTGATTTGATTTGGTGACTGATGATGGGTGCAATCCACGTCTTTCACAAGTTCGGGAGCTAGCTACTCCATTTGAAGAATGAGGACACCCCTCATATTATCTGATTATCTGAGAGGTCTCCCCTCTATATGATTATGAGGATATGGTATACTATATTTGATTTGTTTGGGCTCGTGGTGGATTACTGACCCTTTTTCCTTCTTACCTTGTACCTTTGTCTTTACCTTATGATATTCCTTGCACTATACTATATATATTCGTTTTCTTTTGCTTTCGTTTTCGTTTATATATATCTGTTCACTGGGCTTTTTAAGCTCAGCCGCATTTCTTTTCCTGCGGCAGGTTTTAGTTGGAAGATGGGTATGAGTGAAGAGGCTTTTGGACTTAGAAGACTTGATAGTTATTTTGGCTTAGAGATGATTAGAAGTTATTATATTGTTAGAATTTGTATTCGCATTTGTAGCCTTGTAATTTCAGTATTTCATTTGTAACCTTTGAGATTTCTTGTATTACTGTAATGTATGCTTTGTTTTGATCTGATATGAAACCATTAGTGTGACATCTTTGCCCTTGTCGGGTTGGGGTGTTACAAAGGAAAAGGATTAAGTTTTTGCATAATTAGATTCGTACTAAGTTGTTCATAATAGTAATCAAAATTTGAATAACTCAAAACTTAATCTATATTTTTAAAGGACTTAAACTATATTTACTTGTTTGCTTAAAAATATACTTTAGGTTTTGTCATCAACAAAAAGGGGGAGATTGTTAATACAAATATTGTACTAAAAACGTTATTTATATTTTACGATCTTTGCTTAAGTTTTGTTCATGACAAACACAAAGTATATTCCTTAAGCAAATTATAAATGCTAGTTAAAGTCTTTTTCAAAACACATTTTCATTTAACATGATCACTAATATTATATTGTATGCATATACATATGTATTTCCTTAAATAGAAACTTTAAATTGAAAATTACAAAGTGACATCATGGTATACATCACAAATACAATCTTGGTAAGATTGTGTGATATCTTGATTAGATACTCAAGTTATATAGTTGACATTGGAAGATATTGATTTGACAACACAAAGATATGGAAAGATTTGAGGAGATTTCATGAGATACATTAGCTGTCAAATACGCGGATCCAAATCCATACAAAGACGGATCCCTTATTAGGGATCCGCCGGATCCGTGGGTGGTCTACCAGGTTTGCGTATAAATAGCAGACTTGGCATTTGAACTAATCATCCACTTAGAAAGAAAAACACATACATTCACTTTAGTTACTAACCACAGTAGTTATATCTTTATCATTGATGTTTCTTTTGTAGCAAAGAAGATCAAGTTAACAAGCTTCAAACAAACAGGCTGTTTGCAAGTTGTAGTATAGGCTCTGTGTAAACACTTAAAGTGTTACCTATCATTTGTATCAGTTAGATCAGTAAGTGTGGTTAGTGCTTTAGTCCTCAAAGCACAAAGAGTGTAGGGAGTGGTTGTACCCTTGTAAAGAACTCGACATCTAGCTTAGTGTCGGTAAAATATATAGGCGACGTCAGGTTGGTTCTGCCTTGTAAAAGAACCCAGTGTTTAGCTTAGTACCGGAAAAGGAAGTAAGCGACGTGTAAAGCTTTTCTCCACCTAGAAGGGAGTTTGTTTCTTTGTGAAAGATATCTCTCGAGTAAGAAACTCGAGGAAGTGGAGTAGGGCAAGGATAAGAATCTCTTGCAAGCTGAACCACTATAAACACTTGTGTTACGTGGTTTGATCTTTCATCTCTTTACCTTTTGTTTATATTGTGTGATAACTTAATTTGTGATTGTTTCCTTTGAACTAACAAATAACAAAACAAATTAAACTCGAAAAACGGTGAAAACTATTCAACCCCCCTTCTAGTTTTCCACAAAAATGATGTTCTTGAAGTTTACTTACAATCTTGGAGTGATTTGATGAGAAAGGTGCAATAACTTGAGGTTTTGATCACAAGAACTTAACTAGGATAGTAAATGGAGTATGTTTATGCTTTGTTCTTGAAAAATCTATGGATTTGGATGGTGTTCATGGTTGTGGCCGATTGGGATGAAGATGGGATGAGAGGATTTGATCTTTGTTAGCTAAAATGGTTTATGGTGTATGTGTTTAAGTTAGTGGAGTATGGAATTAATTCATGGAAATTAAATTAATGAATTTTGGATGCATTAGACTAATTTGGGGGGGGGGGGGGTAGGGGCGGCAACATGTGGCTAATTAGGAAGGGTATGATGAAACTTTGCCAAGTGTCCCATTAGTGTAAGTGTTTAGTTGTTTTGTGTATACATTGAGTGTTATCGGGTACCGAGTTAACTAGAAATAACTCGTGAAGAGGTGAAATGAGATACGACGAAGTGGTAAAAATTGTAAAATCATGTTCCTTGCAAGAATCGGGTGTTAGAATGATAATCGGATTGAAATTTCGTAAATCGACGGAGTTATAAGCGTCAAATGAAAAATGTAACGATTGGTTTAAAAACACCGGGTAAAGTAATAATATAATCTCTATATCATTATAATTAGCTTGAAAATGTATTAGGATCATTGTCTGGAGTATTTGATTTACTGTTGATAGAAATGACTGAGTGGTAACGTTAATTAAACAATTATGCATACGTTAATGAAAATCACACAAACACATGCATGAACTGATATGGTACTGATATTACTGATGATATGCAGACTACTCTAGTCTGTATGATGTGTCCTTACTGATGATGCATGAATACGCAGCTAAACCTAACTGGTTACGCGCATTTGAATACTCGTAAACCTAGTTTACGACATGATGAATGATGCCCATGAATAGTGATTTCCCTCCGGGAATGAATAGTGTCATGTGAATAGTAAAATTTTTGACGACTTCTCAAAGTCTCAAACTGGCTTCAAAAACGATGAATAGTGAAATGATGAATAGTGATCGGTGAATAGTGATTTATGAATAGTAAATTGTCGGGGTTTGGAAAATGACCTGAAATTACGAGTTGTGACAGTTGACCACCCTAAAAGGAATTCAGTCCCTGAATTCAGCTGATGTTGTTCTCTGGAGTGGTCTCGGTGAAAAGATGTGGGTATTTGAGTCGCATCTGGTCTTCCCGTTCCCAAGTAAACTCAGGACCTCTGCGAGAATTCCAGCGAACTTTGACGATCGGAATTCGGCTTTGCTTCAACTGTTTGACCTCCCGGTCCATGATTTCTGCTGGTTCTTCCACAAAGTTAAGCTTATCATCGATCTGAATTTCTTCCAATGGAATTACGAGACGCTCTTCTGAAAGACATTTCTTGAGGTTTGAGACATGAAACGTGCTATGTACATTGCTGAGCTCTGACGGAAGCTCCAGCCTGTATGCTACCGGACCAACCTTTTCCAGAATCTCGAATGGTCCTATGTATCTCGGGTTTAACTTACCGCGCTTCCCGAATCGTATCACGCCCTTCCAAGGCGAGACTTTCAACATGACTTTGTCTCCAACCTGAAATTCTAATGGTTTGCGTCGAACATCGGCGTAACTTTTCTGTCGACTTCTAGCTGTTTGGAGTCTTTCTCGAATCTGAATTATCTTTTCGGTTGTCTCTCTGACCAACTCTGGACCTGTTAGCTGTACATCACCAACTTCGGCCCTACAAACTAGGGACCTGCACTTACGACCATAAAGTGCCACGAATGGTGCAGCTTTTATGCTCGTATGATAACTGTTATTGTAAGAGAACTCGATCAATGGAAAATGGTTAGCCCAACCATTTCCAAAATCAATGACACATGCCCTGAGCATGTCTTCCAATGTCTGAATCGTCCTCTCGCTCTGACCATCGGTCTGAGGATGATAGGCGGTACTCATGTCTAACTTTGATCCAAATGAGTCTTGCAATGATTCCCAAAAATTTGAAGTAAAGCGACTATCTCTGTTGGAAATGATGGAAATTGGTGCACCGTGCCTTGAGACAATTTCCTTGACGTAAAGTCTGGCGAGCTGATCCATAGTGTAAGTCTCTTTGATTGGAATGAAATGAGCTGACTTGGTGAGACGATCAACTATTACCCAAATAGCATTGAAACCTCCTGATGTTTTGGGAAGTTTAGTGACAAAGTCCATTGTAATGCGTTCCCACTTCCACTGGGGAATCTTTGGTTGTTGAAGTAATACTGATGGCTTCTGGTACTCGGCTTTCACTTTAGCACAAGTAAGGCAATTACTGATATACGTAGCTATCTCTGCTTTCATATTAGGCCAGCAATAAAGCTTTTTGAGATACTGATACATCTTATCAGAACCTGGATGAATAGAGTACTTCGACTTATGTGATTCATGCATGATCAACTCTCGTATTCCACTATATAGAGGTATCCAACTTCTATCCTTGAAGCATAACGTTCCATTTGATCTCCTTACTAAACCGTTTACATTATCTTGCATTCCTTTAAGTGTTTCACTTGGTAGGTTTTCTTCCTTGAGTGTTTCTACCTGAGCCTCTAGGATTTTTGATGGTAGTGGTGAAATAATTGTCATTCCCAATGATCTGACTCTCAAAGGCTTGAGTCTCTCTTTCCGACTGAGTGCATCTGCCACAACGTTAGCTTTTCCTGGATGATATCTGATTTCACAGTCGTAATCACTAAGTAGTTCCAACCAACGACGTTGCCTCATGTTAAGTTCCTTCTGATCAAGAATGTACTGTAGGCTTTTGTGGTATGTAAATACTACACACTTTGTTCCATAAAGATAATGCCTCCAAATCTTGAGTGCGAAAACCACGGCACCCAACTCTAAATCGTGAGTAGTGTAGTTCTTCTCATGCTTCTTAAGCTGACGAGATGCATAAGCTATCACTTTCTCGTTTTGCATTAACACTGCCCCAAGTCCTTTGTGTGAAGCATCGCAATATACCACGAAGTTTTCAATCCCTTCTGGCAATGACAAAATTGGCGTGCTACAAAGTTTCTGTTTCAACAACTGAAAAGCGGTCTCTTGCTTTTCTCCCCAATCGTACTTCTGGTTCTTTTGTGTCAACTTGGTCAGTGGCTTAGCGATTTTGGAAAACCCTTCAATGAACCTTCTGTAATATCCGGCAAGTCCTAAGAATTGGCGAATTTCTGTGGGAGTTTTTGGCGTTGCCCAATCTTTAACTGCCTCAATCTTTGCTGGATCAACCTGTAGTCGTTGACTATCAATGACGTGACCAAGAAATTGTACTCTTCTAATCCAAAAATCACACTTTGAAAATTTGGCATACAGTTTCTCTTTCTTGAGCAGTTCTAAGATTGTTCTGAGGTGTTCTCGGTGCTCTTCTTCGCTCTTTGAGTAGATCAAGATATCGTCAATGAATACGATCACAAACTTGTCTAGATACGGCTTGCACACCCTGTTCATGAGATCCATGAACACAGCTGGTGCGTTGGTTAATCCGAACGGCATTACCTGAAATTCATAATGACCATAGCGTGTTCTGAATGCTGTCTTCGGGATATCCTCCTCCCGAACCTTAAGCTGATGGTAACCCGATCTCAAGTCGATCTTGGAGTAATAATTGGAACCTTGCAATTGATCAAACAAATCATCGATCCTGGGAAGTGGATAACGATTCTTCACCGTTAATTTGTTTAGTTCTCGATAATTAATGCACATTCTGAAAGATCCATCTTTCTTCTTTACAAACAAAACTGGTGCTCCCCAAGGCGATGAACTCGGCCTAATGAATCCTTTATCCAAGAGCTCTTGCAATTGGTTCGACAACTCTTGCATTTCTGAAGGTGCAAGTCGATAAGGTGCTCGCGCAATCGGTGCGGCTCTCGGTACTAATTCAATCTGAAATTCGACTTGGCGAGTAGGTGGCAGTCCTGGCAAGTCTTCTGGAAAAACTTCTGGAAAATCTCAAACTGTTGGCACATCCTCAAGTCGCTTCTCTTCCGACTTCTTTTCCGTGATATGAGCCAAGAATGCATAACAACCCTTCTTTATGTATTTCTCTGTTTTAATGCACGAAATGATGCTGAGTCTAGTCCTACTGCGTTCTCCGCGAATGACCAATGTTTCGCCATCATAAGGAAGATGAACAACTTTTTCATCACAGATGATTCTGGCATGATGTTGAGATAACCAATCCATACCGATGACAATATCAAAACTTCCAAGTTCTACTGGCATGAGGTCTATATTGGATGGGTGATTGAGAAAATTAAGAGTGCAACCACGAATAATCGTGTCGGTGCCAACTAAACTACTGTTAGCTAGTTCAATGTGATAGGGAGTGTCTAATGCGGTTGGTTTAATGTTGAGTAATGGTGCAAATGCAGTAGAAACAAAACTTCTATCGGCTCCTAAATCAAATAGTATGGATGCATAACGATTATTAATGCGGAACGTACCCGTAACGACACTCGGGTCCTCCCTGACATCTTCTCCTCCAAGGACATAAGCTCTTTCCCTAGCTGTTCCACCTTGGTTACTGTTTCCCGGATTCTTTCCTTTCGGACATTCCTTCTTGAAGTGTCCAACTTCTCCACATCCAAAGCATGTTACTAGGGGCTTCTGATTATGAACCACAATCGGAGCTTTGCAATCCCTGGTTGAATGACCAACTTTCTTATAGTTTCCACACGGATTCGGACAATTTCCAGGATTATGATGGGTTTGGCATTTGTTGCACTTAGGTAAAGTACCACTGTAACCTCTTTTCTCAGTTTGACCTGCAACATAAGCCTTTCCAGTTTCCTGTCTCTTGGGTGGTGGTTGAGTAACATTGTTACTCTGGTTGTTGTCCCGATTTCTCTTGTTGTTGTTGTTATTAGAATTGTTTCATTTGCTGTTATAGTTGTTGTTTCGGTAGTTGTTGTTGGAGTTACGGTTGTTGTAGTTACGGTTACTGTTGGTGTTGTTGTTGTTGTCTGAAGCAGTTCCTTTCTTCACTATCTGAGCCATGAGTTTATGAGACATTCTGATTGCTTCATCAAATGTTTGTGGGTCAAAAGAAATCACATCACCACGGATGTTGTGAGGTAATCCTCCAATAAAATTATCCAATAGCTTCTCAGTATCCGAAACCATTGTCGGACATAATGCTGCCAATTCCTGGAATCTCCTGATATATGCCTCGATATCATTACCTGCTGTCACTAGCTCATAAAACTCTGTTTCCATCTTTTTCACTTCTGTTCGTGGGCAAAACTTCTTTGTCAGCAACTTCTTGAATTCATCCCATGTAAGCTTGTGAGCATTCTCCATTCCCATGGGCTTTGCATACGAATTCCACCATGACATAGCTTCCCCAACAAGTGTACTGGTAGCAAACTTAACCTTGCTGTCTTCCGGACAGTTGCATAGAAGGAATACTGATTCTGTCTTTTCAAACCATCGGATCATGGCAGTGGCTCCTTCAGTGCCTTTGAATTTTTCTGGATCACCACTCTTGAAATCTTTGTACGTACATTTACAGCCATTTGTTCCATTAGTATCTGTTCCTGCGGCTTCCGCGGTTTCTGCCCGCGAAGCGGCTTCAGCAGCAGCTGCAGCAACGGCAGTTCTTTCAGTTACCAACGCTGCCTCAATACTGTCGGCAACAAGTCTCTTGATCTGGGCGGGTGTCATAGCAGGAGTAGCTCTTTTGGGTGGCATATTTCTTCACAATCACAAAAGAATACAACAATGAGAACTCACAATGGAATCAATCATTATACACAATATACACAACCACAACTTGTATATACATCCACAATACGTATAAATACAACCACAGCATGTATAAATACAATGAAACCACAACGAAACATCATAAATATAATCATAGCGCACATGAATATAATACATGAAAATTTCGGTTACGCAGACCGATATCATAAAATAGCCCAACGAAAATCCTGCATAGTAGAGTCACACTTGATATATTTGTTTGTACTACAAGCAAAAGACAACAAGTACTAACTACGTCCCACACCCCGGGACTAGGATAATAATGTACAAGCTATATGATAAGAGTCTAACACTAGGCACCTCCTCCGGGTGCTCCATCTAACCTGCGTAAAATCCTCTGAATATCCCTAGACATCGCAACAACGATCTCCTCTAGGTGCTGAACTCGAATCTGAAGGTCAGTCTCTCTAGTCTCTGATGCAGACAACCTAGCCTGAACTGAAGATAACTCATCGACCAGGCCGTGATGCTCATCCTGGAACCTCTGTGCTCTGTCAACTAACCCCGGCACCTCCTGTCTAAGCTAAGTGATATGCTCTGAACTCTCCAACTGACGAGCCTCTAAACCCTGGTGTGAAACATCAATGGCAACCCTGCCCTGGATCAATCCCTCGACCTCCTCCTCAATGGCCTCAATACGGCTCACTGGAGTCTCGTCTAGATGAGATAATGCTCTCTCAATCTCTGCCTGAAGCTGATCTAGTCGTGAGTCAAATGTAGCAGCAGTAATCAATCTGTCAGCACCAACCCTCGAGCTCTCACCAACCTCGAATCTGCTGGGTGGTGTTGTCTCTGTGGCATCTGAAGTATCTGGAGATGAGATATCAAGACGAGCCCGCTTCTTGAGCGGTAGGTCTGACGTAGGAGTAGGATCTCTGATGTGAGCTGGTGCTGATGGCATATGTGGTGCTGATAGGGATGGCAATGATGGAGACAATGATGATAAGGATGGTAAAGGTGATAATGGTGGTGTACTGAATGTCACACTCCTCCTCGCTGTCAAGCGGCGACAGAGTGGCTGAGATGAAGTAAGTGATGATGGTGGTGGTAAAGATACAAATGCAGCTGGTGATCTGACTGTGAGACGATGAACCCGCTTAGCAACAGTACGCTTCATGCGCGGCCCACCTGGATATGTACGGTAAACTCGACCATAGGGTATCTGCTACCCCGGCTGAATGACCGGAACAACTCTGGGACCACGACGGATCACAGGTGAAACTGGTGGTGTAGGCACGACTTCCCCCTCCTCAAAGGGTTCTGTCTCGGCCTCTGACATAACTGGTGAAGACTGTGGAGTGGGCTCCACTGATGATAAAATGATAGTGGGTATCGGAGATGATGTAACAGACTCTAAGATGATAGAGGGTAGTGAAGAAGTATCGTCCGCTGACTCAGAGTCAGACGAGATAACAATAGGGTGTGAATCCGAAGACATCACTGAAACAACAGATGTGAAATAAAAGTAAATAAAACATCTGCACAATGCGGGTTATGATGAAATGATATATGTATGAAATCGCAATCACTACATGTGATATAATGAATATGCACTTATGCCACAATGATGAGATGCTATGATGTTGCAGCTATAGTCTAGGGTATAATGAATAACCTAGTTCGCTATAACCTTTGCTCTGGTACCAATCTGTCATACCCCCAAATTTCGTGACTTGCAGCGGAATAAGTCATTCAGGGGCACGACTGGTCATAGCACCAAAGTTGTAGTTATATTGAACGACCTAAAGTGTCATTTAGAAAATACATCGTTTGATTATTTAAAAACATTCAGAGTTATAAAGCTACGTCCCAAAAGGTGAAACAAGTTTTCAGAAAACAAGTTCATACAATTCAAACGATGGATAAGTGCATAAAATATAAAGTGAGACGCGTCGAATCCGCGACTCCATGATGTCCATATGCAAGCCAACATGCGATACCTTAATTACCTGAAAATACATTGCTAAAAATGGTCAACAAAAATGTTGGTGAGATCATAGGTTTATGTAAATGAATGATTGTACGGAAACCACAAGTATAAAGTGTATGACAAAACCATGCCACATAAAAATGATACATTAGCTCTAAGCTCATGACCCCGAAGCTAGACTAAATGAAATGCCCCAACCGAGTGTTTGCCAATCACTCAAATATGACAGAAACGAAATGCATTCGTTTGACCAGTTGGTGCTACCAACCCGAACGGAGGAGTCACCCTCAATAGATCTATCCACTCACTCTCGCTTACTAACAATTAACGGTTCATGATAATATAAGGGGACTTTAATCTAAGCAATGATGTAACTTAAGCAATGTAATGAGTTTGTATACTTTGGTCCGCATATAAAAATGGTGCAATGTATTCTCCCCCGAGAGTTTAGAAATCAATAAACAATTTAAAACGGGGCTATGAAAACTCACCTGATATGATATAGCAACAATGATCACAATGGATATGATGAGATGAGGCTCGGTTCCTAACCGCGACCTATCATGAATGATATGATCTAAGGTAAGCAAATGAAATGATGTTACTCATGCAAACACGTATGTTATCGATACCACTCGAAAGTTTTGAAAACAATGTTTATCGTCGAAAAATACATTTTGACGTCTTGTTAAGTTATAAACCACATTTCGCGTAAATATGTTAAAACTACACTCCATGATCCTTGTTCGGTGTTCTATTGGCAAATATAATGTTTTCGTCACAAAACAATACTTTTCATACTTGTGAAAATATATCCAAAACGGCCTCGCAAAACTAGTCGCGAATTAGTGCACGTTAAGTGTTGTGAATGAATTTGACGTCCTTGAAAATAAAACATTGTTACAAGTTTTTCGTGTCGTGTTATTGGACTTTTGATCATACGCGTCTTGAATAGATAGAAAACCGGCTATCAATGTAATGGCTTGTAAAAATGTTAACGTATATACTTAGAAAAATACTTTCTATTAGGGCTGACAAAATAGAATAGAGTTCGTCGGCTTCGAACGTGTATATCTCGGTCGTTATAAGCTCGTTTTCTACGTTCTTTATATCCACGGATTCGTCATAACATGAACTAACATAATCTCAATGGGTCGGGTCGTCTAGATCACGTCTAATGCCTCGTTTGGTCCTTTAAAGTTCGGCTAACAGCACGCTTATTTTCAGAAAATTAGTTTTCGTCGTCTAACTTCGAACGATCATATCTCCTTTGTTATAAGTCGGTTTTTAGTGATTCTTGCGGCCACGGTTTCGTTTTTGAAAGAAATTTCTGAATATAAAGGCCAAAATATGCCAAAAATTACTGAGTTTTCCAGTTTACACGATTTTGGACAGTAGGTATTTATACGTTTTAAAAACTCATTTCTATGGTTCTAATCTTGATCATACAACCTCAAATCAACTCCACAAGTTCGCAAATCCTACCATACACCTTCTTAGGGTGTCATGGAGTCCTAAACATCACTAACCTTGGTGGATCTCATGTGGTTATTAGTGAAACTTATAGATCTAGTGTTTGTGATAGTTTATAAGCAAAATGCTATCAAAACATAAGTAACTTGCAAAAGTAACTAGTATAACCTTGAAAATACATGATCATAGGAAGTAAATGAAAGAATGAAAAGATCAAAATGATGTTCTTGAAGTTTACTTACAATCTTGGAGTGATTTGATGAGAAAGGTGCAATAACTTGCGGTTTTGATCACAAGACCTTAACTAGGATAGTAAATGGAGTATGTTTATGCTTTGTTCTTGAAAAATCTATGGATTTGGATGGTGTTCATGGTTGTGGCCGATTGGGATGAAGATGGGATGAGAGGATTTGATCTTTGTTAGCTAAAATGGTTTATGGTGTATGTGTTTAAGTTAGTGGAGTATGGAATTAATTCATGGAAATTCAATTAATGAATTTTGGATGCATTAGACTAATTGGGGGGGGGGGGTAGGGGGGCGGCAACATGTGGCTAATTAGGAAGGGTGTTATGAAACTTTGCCAAGTGTCCCATTAGTGTAAGTGTTTAGTTGTTTTGTGTATACATTGAGTGTTATCGGGTACCGAGTTAACTAGAAATAACTCGTGACGAGGTGAAATGAGATACGACTAAGTGTTAAAAATTGTAAAATCATGTTCCTTGCAAGAATCGGGTGTTAGAATGATAATCGGATTGAAATTTCGTAAATCGACGGAGTTATAAGCGTCAAATGAAAAATGTAATGATTGGTTTAAAAACACCGGGTAAAGTAATAATATAATATCTATATCATTATAATTAGCTTGAAAATATATTAGGATCATTGTCTGGAGTATTTGATTTACTGTTGATAGAAATGACTGAGTGGTAATGTTAATTAAACAATTATGCATACGTTAATGAAAATCACACAAACACATGCATGAACTGATATGGTACCGATATTACTGATGATATGCAAACTACTCTAGTCTGTAAGATGTGTCCTTACTGATGATGCATGAATACGCAACTAAACCTAACTGGTTACGCACATTTGAATACTCGTAAACCTAGTTTACGACATGATGAATGATGCCCATGAATAGTGATTTCCCTCCGGGAATGAATAGTGTCATGTGAATAGTAAAATTTTTGACGACTTCTCAAAGTCTCAAACTGGCTTCAAAAATGATGAATAGTGATTGGTGAATAGTTATTTATGAATAGTAAATTGTCGGGGTTTGGAAAATGACCTGAAATTACGAGTTGTGACAGACACCATTAGTGATGCTGCTATTTGTGCCTATTTAGCTGAACTCACTACAAGTACTCCAGTAATGAGTCAGGATCTAGATCAAGTTGATCCTGATGATTTTGAAGAGATGGATTTGCATTGGCAATTTGCAATGTTGACTATGAGGGCAAGAAGATTCTTGAAGAGAACTGGAAGAGAGCTCAAGTTTAGAAGGCAGAACAATGTGGGGTTTGACAAATCAAAGTTTGAATGTTATAACTGCCACAGAAAAGGGCACTTTGCAAGGGAGTGCAGAGCACCAAAGCAGATCAAGGAAAATCCAAGGCAGATTCCCATTGAAGATGCTAAACCTACTACTGCTATGGTCTCATGTGATGGCTTGGGAGATTTTGACTGGAGTGACCAAGCTGAGGATGGTCCCAACTATGCACTGGTAGCTGATGAAGAACCTAAAGAACAACACTTTGCTCTTATGGGTTACTCCTCCTCTGGATCAGACTTCGAGGTATCAAATGAATCTTCATGTTCATTTAAATCTTGTTCAGATACTATAGAGGAACTGAAATCTAGGTATGATGCTTTAAGAGTTGAATTTGATAAACTCAAACTTGATAACTTAGGATATCAACATGGTTTAAAATCTTTAGAAAACAAGGTTGAGTTTCTTAATCAAATTGAGGGAGAATATGCGGATAAAATTCATACTCTTGAAACTGAGCTAATTAAGAAAGAATGTGAAATTAATGTGCTTAATAAAAGAGTGGAAGAAGCTGAATTAGCTAGAGACTCAGCTTTAAATGAAAAAGAAAAACATGTTGTTCGGATTGATAAACAACAATATGCATCTGTTCTAGCAAATAAAGCAGTTGAATCTCAGATGATTAAAAAAGGATGTGGCCTAGGATACAATGAAGTGGCTCCCCCACTTAAAAGTGCATATGCACCAGCTAGGAAAGAATTGTCCTTTATATCTGAGTTAGCTGCACAATCCGTAGGTGAAACAAGTCAAG
This sequence comes from Artemisia tridentata subsp. tridentata, assembly GCA_021014915.2. Taxonomy (NCBI): domain Eukaryota; kingdom Viridiplantae; phylum Streptophyta; class Magnoliopsida; order Asterales; family Asteraceae; genus Artemisia; species Artemisia tridentata. Next base: position 170,224,519 of record CP139507.1, on the reverse strand, counting down.
TAAACAATGAAACATCTGAAAAGACTAGTGCACCTAAGATTGATGAAAAATTGTCTGATGCACCAATCATTGAAGATTGGGAATCAGATAGTGATGATGAGCAGGTAGAAACAACATCAAAGGCTAAAAGGTTAGAAAATGTTAAACAAATTGAACCTAAAGTCAAGCATACTGAGTTTCTTAAACCTGTGCTAGGAAGTAGAATCTCTAGGAAAGTGGCTGAGTATGATGATAAACCTAGAGATTATCCTAGGAAGACTTGTGATTTGCCCAGAGGAAATCAGAGAAACTTGCACCAGGTGATCTCACACAAGTTAGGTAGTGACTTTGAACTGGTTAAGAAGGCATGTCACAGCTGTGGTAGTTTTGAGCACTTGCAAGAAGATTGTTATTATTCAATACCTAAGAAAACTAGTGCTCCAAAACCTGTATGGAACCATTATACTAGGGTGAACCATAGGAACTTTGCAAGAAAGACTCACCCACATCCCAAAAGAAACATGGTTCCTAAGGAGATTTTGTTGAGAAATGGTATTTCTAGGACTATTTCTCCTGTTGCACCAACAAGGCCCATTCCAAAGAAAACAGAGTTTTCTACTGCTAAAGCTAGTAGCAGTATTTCTCATTCTTCTGCTAAGCCAAAAGTGGTTACTGATACTGTTTTGGGCACTCATTTCTATGCTGTTAAGGCCTCAGCTTGCTGGGTCTGGAAACCCAAAACCAGACATAGCAGTGCATCAATAGACTTCAAGAAATATGATTACTTTGATGCACAAGGCAGATCCAAGTCAGTAATGGCTTGGGTCCCAAAGAGAAACTAACTCTCTTACTCTTTGTGCAGGGCAATCTACAATTGGAGCTAAAGGATTAATGCATATTTGATAGGTGATGCTCTGGACATATGACTGGAGACAAGAGCAACTTGGAAGATTTTAAGGCTTTTGATGGTGGTTATGTTGCTTTTGGCAATGATCCAAAATGTGGAAAGATTGTTGGTAAAGGTACTATTAGAACAAGAAAATTGGATTTTGAAAAGGTGTATTTTGTAGAGGGACTTAAGTTCAATCTTTTTAGTGTCTCACAAATGTGTGACAAAAAGAATTTTGTTCTTTTTACAGACACTGACTGTCTTGTTTTGTCTCTCGACTTTAAGTTACCTCATGATTCAGAAGTACTACTTAAAGTCCCTAGAACAAACAATATATACAGTGTGGACATTAAGAACATTATTCCAAAAAGAGATTTAACTTGTCTTTTTGCAAAGGCCACCATTGATGAATCCAAGCTTTGGCATAGAAGATTGGGTCACTTAAATTTCAAAACAATAAACAAATTGGTAAAAGGCAACCTTGTCAGAGGGTTACCTTCAAAGATTTTTGAAAATTCTGAAACCTGTGTTGCTTGTTAGATGGGAAAGCAATACAGAGCTTCTTGTAAGTCCAAAGTGGTGAATTCTATTTCTGAACCCTTGTATATGTTGTATATGGATCTGTTTGGACCAACTTTTGTGAAGAGATTGAATAAGAAGATGTATTGCTTAGTTGTCACTGATGATTTTAGTAGGTTTACTTGGGTGTTTTTCTTAGCAACTAAGGATGAGACCTCTGGAATTCTTAAGGCCTTCATTACAAGAATAGAAAACCTAGTAAATCATAAGGTCAAAGTAATCAGATGTGACAATGGAACTGAATTTAAGAATCATGTAATGAATCAGTTCTGTGAGGAAAAAGGTATTTTAAGGCAGTTTAGTGTGGCTAGAACTCCTCAGCAAAACGGTGTTGCTGAAAGGAGGAATAGGACATTAATTGAGGCTGCTAGGACTATGTTGTCTGAGTCAAAGTTACCCACTACTTTTTGGGCTGAAGCAGCTAACACTGCTTGCTATGTGCAAAATAGGAGTAAGGTAGTGAAGCCTCATAACAAGACCCCTTATGAATTATTGCATGGTAGGAAACCTATGATAGATTTCTTAAAACCATTTGGGTGTCCTGTTACTATCTTAAATACCATTGATTCACTAGGCAAGTTTGATGAGAAAGCAGACAAAGGTTTCTTTTTTGGATACTCAACTAGTAGCAAAGCTTTTAGGGTATTTAACCAAAGAACAATGCATGTGGAAGAAAATCTACATGTTAGGTTTAGTGAAACCACACCTAGTGTTGCTGGAAAAGGACCTGAATGGCTGTTTGATATTGATTCCCTAACTAAGAGTATGAATTATCAACCAGTGATTGCAGGTACAACTAACATGTCTGCAGGTACACAAACTAACCCCAATGCAGGTACACAAGCAAAGAAGGATGCATCTGTAGAGGAGTTTGTTTTGATTGAGAAGTGGAAGTTTAATCAGTTCTTCACTCCAACAGATAAAGAGGGAAAGAGTTCTGATGATGATGCTGTTCATAAGGAAGTACCAAAGGATGATGCAGAAGGTGATGATGAACCTTCTAATGATGGCAAGAATGTTGAAAAGTCAGCAAAGCATGGAAGTTCAAGAAATGAAGCTAGCAGTAGTATCTCCCATTCTGCTGCTAAGCCAAATCATTCTGCTGCTACGCCTAGCAGTAGTATCTCTCATTCTGCTGCTAAGCCTAGTAGTTCTACTGCTGTGCCAAAGAATTCTGCTGCTGACTTTAATGAAAGTATTAATGATGATGTTGACTTTCCTCATATGCCTGAATTGGAGGAAATCTACTATGACACAGATGATGATGTTGTGGATGTTTTTGGAGCAGAAGCTGATTTGACAAATATTGAGCCTACTATTCAATTCAGTCCTACTCCAACTACAAGGATACATAAGAACCATCCCAAGGAGCAGATAATTGGTGATGTACAATCTGCTGTACAAACCAGAAGTAAAACAAAAGGGCTGAGTGATCTACTCCATCAAGGTTTGTTTGCTCAATCATTGCATCAGAGAAATAGCCACAAAGACCTACAAAATTGAAAATTTGTCTGTTTCTTATCACAAGAGGAACCCAAAAATATTCACAAAGCTATGCAAGATTCAAGTTGGGTTGAAGCCATGCAAGAGGAGCTGTTGCAGTTCAAGCTTCAAGAGGTCTGGACACTAGTTGATTTGCCTAATGGGAAGAGGGCAATTGGTACAAAATGGGTGTTCAGGTGCAAAAGAGATGAAAGAGGAATAGTGGTGAGAAACAAAGCAAGACTAGTGGCTCAAGGGTACACTCAGGAAGAAGGAATAGATTATGATGAGGTCTTTGCTCCTGTAGCAAGGATAGAGGCTATTAGACTATTTTTGGCTTATGCCTCATTCAAGAACTTTCCAGTGTACCAAATGGATGTGAAAAGTGCTTTCTTGTATGGAAAGATTGATGAAGAGGTTTATGTGATGCAACCTCCTGGTTTTGAAGATCCTGACTTTCCAGATAGAGTATATAAAGTGGAGAAAGCACTATATGGTTTACATCAAGCTCCTAGAGCTTGGTATGACACCTTGTCAAAGTATTTGTTATCTAATGGATTCACAAGGGGAACCATTGATAAAACTTTATTCATCAGGAAAGACAAAAAGGATATCCTACTGGTTCAGGTTTATGTAGATGATATCATTTTTGGGTCTACAAACAAGGTGTTCTGTGAAGAATTTGAGAAGCTCATGCATAACAAATTTCAAATGAGTTCTATGGGAGAACTCACATTCTTTCTGGGGCTTCAGGTTAAGCAGACAGCAGATGGGATCTTCATCAGTCAAGACAAGTATGTGGCTGATATGTTAAAGAAATTTGGTTTTAATGATGTAAAGGCAGCTAAGACACCAATGGACAACAACAAACCTTTGCTCAAGGATGAAGATGGGGAAGAGGTTGATGTGCATCTTTATTGATCAATGATTGGTTCATTGATGTATCTGACTGCTTCAAGGCCAGATATCATGTTTTATGTGTGTGCTTGTGCCATATTTCAAGTGTCCCCAAAAGTCTGACACTTGAATGCTGTCAAAAGAATTTTTAGGTATCTTAAGGGTCAACCAAAATTGGGCCTTTGGTATCCTAATAGTTCATCATTTGACTTGATAGCATACTCAGATAGTGATTATGCTGGAGCTAGTTTGGATAGAAAGTCAACCACTGGAGGATGTCAATACCTTGGATATAGGTTAATCTCATGGCAATGCAAGAAACAGACTGTGGTGGCTAATTCAACAACTGAAGCAGAGTATGTGGCTCCTTCTAGGTGCTGTGGACAAGTACTCTGGATTCAGAATCAACTCTTGGATTATGGGTACAATTTTATGAACACCAAAATTTATATTGATAATAACAGCACAATGTGTATAATAAAGAATCCTGTTTTTCACTCTAAAACAAAGCATATAGAGATAAGACATCATTTTATTAGAGATTGTTATGAGAAAAAGTTAATTCAAGTGGTTAAAATACATACTCACAATAATGTTGCTGATCTACTTACAAAAAGTTTTGATGTGAGTAGGTTTCAATTTTTAGTTGCTAGTATAGGTATGATCAATCTTTAAAATCTTATCTCTGTATGATTTGTAAAACGTTTTTGAGGATTTGTGCTGTTATTAATCAAATAAGTTGTTTCTAGTCTTTGCTATGCCTGTATGTTGTCAACTGCTAAGTTGGTTATTTTGTTGATTGTTATTGTGAGATACTCTTGGTTGTGTTTTTTTGGTTTTGGACTAACCTTTTGCAGGTCAAGTCATATGGGAATGGTTGATTGATTAGAAAAAGATGATTATGAAGTTCAGGGGAGGATAAGAGTAAATAAAAACAAAGATCATAAACGTTTATTCATTATGTGGAGCATTCATTACATAAGCTGAAATTACTTCATCCTGTACTTACTGGGAACATAATCAACACGAAACAAAACCAAACACAAACCTAACACAACACAACTACTTCAGTTTCCCTTTTCCTTTTCCTTGGACATCTGGCATAGTTTTGCGGACTCCTCTGCCACCCATGGCGTCAGACACCTTCTTGCAAGGGAGTGCCAGCACTACTGTTCTTGGTTTTGGATCTTGCTTCTTCTCAGAAACAGGGATCCTTTTCATTGATGATGCAACTTTTTCAAACTCTTTTGTTAAAAAGACTGATAGCTCTTGAAGATCGTCACCATTAGATGAGTCAGAAGAGGAGGATGAATCATCCACATAAGGTGGAAGTTCATCTGTTGAAGGTTCTTCAGAAGAGGTTATTTCAACCTTTTTCTTTGAAAGGTTGTTTCTTGAGGTTGAAGAATAGTTTGGTGGAAAATAGTTTCTCCATCCTCCAGAAGATGAGTCAGACGAAGAATCGGACGAAATCTCTATAATGTTTGATGGGGAAGAATTCATTGTGATTGGAAAGTTGAAGATATGTGTTGAAGATTTTGTGTGGATGATTTGAGGCTTTTTATAGAGTTAATGAAGGTTTAATGACATTAAATGCGGGGTTGATATGAGGAATTAACTCTTGGGTTGGTATAAGGAATTAATTCCTTGATGGAATTAAACTAATTATGGTAATTTTGGTGGAGTTGACCAAAAGGATGGGTATTTATTTTGGGTAATCAGAATCCATTCTGCTGCTAAAGGATATGTTGCTGAAGGTTAAACTATTGGATTCTGCTGCTAAATTTGAAAGTGAAGGGACTATTTTGCAATTTGGCGCGAATAAGCCCTAATTGGGTCTAAATGGGATAAAAACCCAATTCAATCTCATTAATATCTTTGTGTGCCCAAAATTGAATCTAATTCAAACCCTAACACTTATTTTCACCATTCGATCAAAAACCCCTAAAATCAAAACCCTTGTTCACAATGTCGAGACGCACTTACTCTGTTGAGCACAATCAGATAGCTTTTCTTCAGAAGGACCCTGAGGCAGATGGATTTTCTGAAGTCATTTACTTTCTTAATGCTACTTCAATTAGGTATGCATTAACAGTTAATCCAACTATATATAGGTCCCACATGAGACAGTTTTGGTCGACTGCTACGGCTGAAACTCAAAATGGGGAACAAATGTTAATTGCTATAGTAGATGAAGAAATAATAGTTGTTACTGAAACATCTGTAAGATGAATTCTTCATCTTGCAGATGATGAAGCAACAACTTGCCTTCCTACTTCTACTATTTTTGAGGAACTTGAAAAACTTGGGTATGAGAGACCAAACACTAGATTAAAATTTTACAAACGTCTCCTCTGCCCACAATGGGAATTTCTTGTTCACACCATTCTACACTGTCTTAGTCCTAAAACAAGTGGGTGGAATGAGTTTAGTTCAAGTCAAGCTTCTGCTTTGATTTGTCTAGCCACAGGCCAACCATACAATTTTTCGGCTATGATTTTTGAAGGGTTGAAAAAGAATATTTCTGTAAATTCTTATCTTTATCCAAGGTTTTTGCAATTAATCATTGCTAATCAGTTACAAGAACCTTTTTCACATGAAAAACCTTACAAAACTCCTGTGCTTGTAACTAAAATGTTTAAACACTTAAGGAAAAATGGGACTGGTTTTTCTGGGAGAATAACTCCTTTGTCCCAACACATTTTAAACATTGCTGCTGCTGTTGCTCAGGGTGAAGAAGCTGAAAACCCCACAGCTTCCCATCACACACCCACTCCTGAAAATTCAAGTGAATCATCTCATAATGAACCCCAAAAGACCCAAACACCTAGGCATTCACAAGAAAAGAGCACTGAGTTACCTCAGACTAGTGCTAGTATGGAAGCAGATGAGGCTGCCATAGGTGATGGAGATGGCATGAAGGAAGGGGCTGACACTACTGTTTCCAACTTAGAAGTTGAACAGGCCAGTGTTAACATAGATAAGACCCCAACCTTGGCAACATCTACTGCTGAGGGTTCTCATGAACCTGATGCACATGATGGTAACCCCAGCCAAATGGCTAAAAAGGGGGGCTCAGCTGCTCAATCTAGGATTGAGACTGAGTTTCAGTCCAAAGATTCACCTCTCAGGGAAGTTAACACATCCCGAAGTGATGAGGACAGATATGAAACAAATGAGGAATTGATGGATGAAACTGTACAAAATGACAATGCCCATGATGTACCTCTCGGACCAGGTAACACAGGTCGAAGTACTGAGGCTAGAATTGAACTTGAAACAGAGGAATTGACGGGTAACACTAATGTACACAATGTCAAATCCAAGGATCCACCTCTCGGGTCAGGTAACACAGACCGAAGTGGTGAGGATAGTGTGAAACAAATAAATGCATTGACGGAAAGATGTACCAAGTTGGAAGCTCAAGTTCTTGATCTTACCAAAACAGTCAAAAGTTTGAAGTTCAGGGTCAACTTTTTGGAAAGAAAGCATAGGTCAAGAGCTACACTTACTAGAAGGGTCAAGAAAGTGAATTCCAAACCAAGTTTGGGAGAGGATGCTCCCAAACAGGGGAGGAATGTAGAGGAGTTAAACAAGGGTCAAGGGGAGGCTGATATGGATATGGACATGGATGTGAATGTTGGTGGTTCTGCTGAGAATGTAGTTAAACAAGATGTTAGAAGTGAGGTTGTTGCTAATATTGATGAGCAGAAGACAGAGGATGATTCTGCTGCTGGTGCGGGACATTCTGCTGCTGGGTTAAAGGATTCTGCTGCTGAATCAGATGATGATACTACTCCTATAGCCCAAGTTATGTTGAATCTTAAACAACAATCTTCACAAAAACCTAAACCTACTGCTACTAAGAAACAACCAACACCTTCCATACCTAAAGCTAAAGGAGTTGTCATTCAAGAACCTGTATCCATTCCAAAACCTGTACAACCAACCATTTCATCAACAGATAAAGGCAAGAGCATCTTGGTTGAAGAACCAACGAAGAATTTCAAGTTTATGGATGCTGCTGCCAAAGCACTACAAAGTGAAACTGATGCAAGAGATATGGAATGGATAGATTTGTTAAGGTCAACCAAGGTTCATAAATGGTATCTATTTCAATCATGTGGAGTACATGAGTTGATTGGTAGAGGTGTAGGTGTATATATGCTGGTGGAGAAAGATTATCCCTTGAACAACAATACTACTGTTATCACCCAGATGTTACAACATGGAAAGTTGAGGTTACAAAGACCATTTTTGTCAGATCATCAAGCATATGAGTTGGTAGAAAAGTATAGAAAGATTCTGAAATCACAGACTTCATAGTAGTAAGTGTTTGGAAGCATCCTCTTTGTGTATGTCTATGCTTTGGAAGAAACTTGTATATTTTGGGAGAAAATATCAAGTTTAGGGGAGGATTGTTGGGTTTAAAAGATACTGCTGCTACTTTGAAGATTCTGCTGCTAAGTGTTTTATTCTGCTGCTCATGATTCTAATGGAAATATACTAAGTATGATTCTGCTGTTAGGCATAATCATTCTGCTGCTAGTATATTCATTCTGCTGCTGATGATATCTGAAGAATGATGAAATAAGCTAAGTGTCAAACTGCTGCTAGCCTAAGATGATTCTGCTGTTAGAGTTTTGATTCTGCTGCTTATTAGATATGTATAGTTTGTTTATGGTAAAGATACGATTAGATATTATTCTTGTATAGAAAGTTTTGTAGCCGATTAGGACTCCTTAAGTGTATAAAAGGAGGATCTAGGGTTAGGGTTAGAAGTCGATTGTTTAGCATACATATTGTCTTGTATTCACTTCAAGGTTCATTGTAACCCTGTTACTTTTGAGTAACCGTATATTAATATATTGAGGTGAAGGTTGAGAGAATTGCTGTGTGTTATTGTTAATTCTTCTTAAGATTAATTACTAGTTTCCGCATAGTAATTAATAGATCATTCATAAGCGGTTTCTATACCTATTCCTTTAGTTTTATATCTAAAGTAATTAACAAGATCGTTAAGCTCAACTGGGATCAACAAAATGCACCACCTTTCAGAGCCTTGGAAATTCTGGCATGTGTCTTAGTGTAGATTTCTTCAATTTCTTCATAAGACCTATACTTGAAGTATTTCTCTTTCCAATTATCCTGACCTTTCAAATAAGCTTTCATGTACTTCAGTCTCTCACTTCTTGAAGGAGGTTTCTTGAGATAAGCTTTCTTCTTACTCATTGTCTTTCTAATGCCATCCAATAAGTCATCAATTGCTGATTGTTGCTCTTCAGGAGTTTACATTAATCTTTCAGTTGCTTGTAATTTTTTGCATACTCCTTGTCGAAAAGAATCTGAGAAGCTTCTTGAGCATCAAGATCAGCTTGCACTTGTCTTGCAACTTCTTCATCTGTAATCATTTTTTGTTGTTGTTGACTGGGTGACTGAAACTTAAATTTCTTCTTAGGTTCATCAATCAACAAACCTTTGCCTTTTTTTGATGGTGAAATAGTTGTTGACGATGTTTTTGGTACTGATACTGGCTCTCTAATGACAACTCCTTTTGCCTTAGGTCTTGTACTCCTCAACTTTGTTAATACTTGAGCTATAGTAATATCATCATCACCTTGAGTAACAGCAATACAAACTTCAGTCTCAGCAGCACTAACCTTATCACTAGCCACTTTAACTTCAATACTGGCAATGTTAACTGCTTCATTTGCAGTCTTAAGTGTAGGAGCATCAAGTAACACCTTAGCCACTTCAACATCATCCATAACAGCTTCATTACCCTGTTGATCAGCAACAACAAATTGATTCACATCATGTTAGGAATATAAATATTCATATGAAGACTCGGAGGATTATCACCCCGAGTATCTGTTAGCATTTAAGTAGTCATATGAAGACTCGTAGGATTATTAGTATTATTAGTAATAGTTTAGTTATTATAGTATTTGTGGAGTGGGTCGGGTCTTAACCCTCTGTCAGCTCACTCCACAGCCCACATAGGGCACCTTATGTATCCCTATATAAAGCCCTTCCCACACAAGGGAAGGGTTGGAACTCTTCACATTTTAACCTAATACAACTTCATCTTTCTCTCACTAGTTCCCATTCTCTCTTTCTCTCTCTAAACCAATCGGCCAAATAAACACTTTATACGTGTTATATGTTATTGAATATGTTACAATTGGTATCAAGAGCCATGGTTAGGTTCGTGTGAGTGCATATTCTCGGATTAGTGGTGTGTTTTTGGCATTTTTGTTTTGTTTTTCTTGGTTCGTATAAAAAGGTGGAAAAACTCTTGTTTGATCTTCGTTTGTGGTGTAAAACGTTAAAACTTGGTACTTTTGTGTTCACATCGATCTCTAGCATAGTTTCTTGGCATCCTACGAGAGATTTGGTGTGGCTCTTGGAAGATTCAAGGTTTTTTCTTGACTGCGGTTTGTGTCTCGATCGTACATTCATCATTGCGGTTTGTCCCTCGGAAAAGAATCTTAGTTGCGGCTTGTGTTTGTTTAGGAAATTGTTGACTGCGGTTTGGCAAATACTCTGACTGCGTTTTGGATTTTAACCAAAATGGGAAAAAGACAAATTGCAGTTGAAAGCGACTGGTTCGTCCTTTGCGGTTTGTCGTTTAGTGTTGCGGTTTGACTTTTTGCGATTTGACCTACTACGGTTTGGTTTTTCTGTGGTTTGGGAACGTCTGTGTTTTGAGTCATTGTGGTTTAGGTCTTTGCGGTTTGAACTTCTGCGTTTTTTGAAACTCTGCGGTTTGGACTTCTGCGGTTTGAGTCTTTGGCGATTTGTGGTATTCTGCGGTTTGTGGTATACTACGGTTTGAGGTTTCTGCGTTTTGCTAGTTCTGCGTTTTGACCATTACGGTTTGTCTGTGTGACAGCGGTTTGGGTATTGCGTTTTGGTATTCTGGTGCTGCAGTTTGACCATTGTGGTTTGTTGAGTGTGATTGCGTTTTAGGTGTTGCGGTTTGATACTGAAGTAATACTTTTAACTGCGGTTTGACTCAAGTAATCAAATCACGGTTTATTCTTTATTTTAGTAAAATCCCGCGAAAGAATCTATTTCTCGGTTTGAATCATAGAATTGTAAAATCCCGTACTTGTTTACATTATGGCAAGCACTTCTTCTGATGACATCCAAGCTGCCGGGTCCGATACCCCCCCTCATATGCTTGACAGGATGGATTATGAGTCTTGGGCACAAACAATTCGACTCTGCTGCTTGGGTAAAGAGAATGGATTCAACATTCTTAAATCCATTGATGAAGGTCCCTTTCAAATGGGCACCACTAGAGATGCTGTTGCTACTGCTGAGGATGGAACTGTCACTCTTGGGATTGACAGGCCACGTGAGTACAACGATCTTACTGAGGAGGAAAGGAAGCGTTATGATGCTGACATCCGAGCTTCCAACATTGTAATTCAAGGATTGCCCAAAGATGTTTACAAACTCATCAACTTCAACACTGAAGCCAAAGCCGTTTGGGACAATGTCAAAATGCTTCTAGCTGGATCTGAACTGACAAAAGAAGATCGTGAGTCACAGCTGTATGATGAGTTTGAGCACTTCAAGATGAACCCTGGTGAAAACATTACTGATTACTATGTGAGATTTCACAAGTTGGTGAACGACATGAGAATCATCAGGATGACAATGCCAAACATCCAACTCAACTCCAAGTTCGTGAACAACATGTCACCTGAATGAGATAGATTTGTCACAGCAGTCAAGCTCAACAAAGGATTGAGGCAGACTAATTATGAACAACTATATGCTTACTTACAACAACATGAAAAGCATGCTGTTTATGATCGTCTACTCAGGGAGAAACTTAATCCAACAACAACAAATGATCCACTCACATTGATCTCAAATGTTCAGCCATACAATCAACCACAACTTGATCAAGTTTACCATCATCCCGTCTCATCACAGAATCAGACATTATTTGCTCAATCATCGATGCACCCACAATCTACTATGAACTCCCAACTGGATTCAGGATATTCTCGTACTGATCAGATGATTGATGATCTTTCCAATCAAGTCTCCTTACTTGTTCAACAGTTCAGAGCAACACTCCCTCAAACCAACAACCAACTTCGAACTACTTCAAATCCACGCAATCAAGCAACTGTGGAAGATGGAAGGATTATAGTTCAGAATGTTCAGGGAAGACAAAATGTGAATCAAAGGAATGTTGGTAGGGGTAATCTTCAAAACAGAGTTGGGAGTGCCAACCAAGGACAGGGAAGGTAAACCAAGTGTTACAACTGTGGAGGGTTGGGACACATTGCAAGGAATTGTAATCAACCCAAGCGTCCACAGAACTCTGATTACTTCAAGGACAAGATGTTGCTGATGCAAGCTCAAGAGAAGGGAGCAGTTCTGGATGAAGAGGAGCTTCTGTTCCTTGCTGGTGATGGTGGAAACACATTTGATGCTGATGTGGATGACCAACCGGTTCAAGATTTGGCCCTCAATGACCCAAACATCTTCCAAGCCGAAGGTTGTGATGCATTTGACTCGGATGTTGATGATGAGCCCACTGCTCAAACCATCTTCATGGCTAATATGTCTACTGTGGTATCATCACCTCAACAAGCTGGTTCTTCTAATGCATCTATTATATCTGAGGTACTAAAGCTTTATGACACATATAACATGGTAGATGAACAGAAGATTCCTACCGAAGTACAACAGACAGACAATGTTGAATCAGATACTGTTAATATGGGAAACAACAATGTTATTTCATATGAACAATATGTGAATCACAATGACGTGTCTGATGTACCAAGTAGTGCATCTTCTATTGTAAATAAAGCTTATGTTGCAAATAATGTTTGTGAGTTGCATGAAAATACTGTGTTTATCCCAGATGACACCTTGACCACCAGGCTTAACATATATAAAGATCAGGTAGCCATATATGAACAACGTGAAAAATTTGAGCTAACTGAACGTGAGCAGAAAATGGATAGTCAAATGCGTACGTTCATAACAGAATGTAATTTAAGGGAAGAAACATTGAAAAAGGAGTTAGATTCTTTAAGAAAACAACTTAATCAAACCGTTAAGCAAAAACAGGAGATCCAAGAAAGTGTAACTACACTAAAACAGAACTTCAAAGAAAAAGAATCAAAACTCTTAAATGATTTTTCCAGACTAAAAACATTGAAGAATAAGATTGAAAACAAGTTGTACACACAAGACCAAACCAGAAAAACTGCTCAAATGATGCAAAAGCATAAAAAGCTGTGTGATAAACATAGTGAATATAATGTAGGTGAACCTAAGTTAGCTTACCTTAGGAGTGCTAAAGTGGTACAACCTGCCTTATATGATGGAAACGAATTGCTTAAGCCTGGTCATGCCCCACCTGACGTGTCCTCATTAGAAGAGAGTAATGAGATAGAAGTGATCAATAGAGAAAAGATGAATGAAAAGATGAAGGATCCCATATGTATAGCCAAATGAATCATAGTCAAACCCCATGATTACTATGAGGAAAACTGTTTGACTGTTTTTGCACCTCAAACTAAGTTGATGCCTGAACAAATATTTTGGTCCTTGGACGTAGAAAAGAAAAAGGCAGAAGCACTTAAAGCCAAAACTCCACCCCTTAGGAAAATAGCGGCTGCAACGGTGTATCCTCCCAATACACCTAGGCACTTAGTTCCGTTAACTCTTCCCACAGAATGTAAAACTCTAATTAGCATATATGTTCTTAGTCAACTATTTGCTGATTTTGATAAAACTTGTAAGAAGAGAATTACGCCAACGGGAATTACTGAAGGGGAAAGGGGTTTTGAATTAACAAAAGAGTGCTACTTAACTGAGGTTATACCATTCTTTAAACTTCTTAAGGAACATTTTGAGGGCATGCAACAAACCCTTAAAACTGAAGTAAAAGAAATGAAAGAAGTGTTTAAAGATATGGAAAATGAGGTATCCCAACATGCGATAGAACTTAAGAGTCGTGAGATTGAGAGAAAGAACATTCTCATCACCAATGAGAATTTGATTGCTAGATGTATTGCTCAGGATGTATTCTATACTGCTACTGATTCTGCATTAAATGCCTGTCAATTTCATGAGTATTCTGTTGCATTGAATGTTATCCAGAATCGTGTTTTTGAGCTTGAGGGGGAGAATTTGAAATTGCATGAGAAAATTCAAAATGATGACCATGATAACATGGTTAAACGTTTTTAAAAACTAGAAGTTGACAATCTTAATTTACAATTAAAGTATCAACATTTAGAAGAAAGAATGAAAATCTCAAATGCCAAGACATCTTTGGATGCTCCTGAATTTGATGCATATTTTGAATTAAGCAGACGTGATGAAAAAAATTCAAGCTCACACAAACACGATTCGACAATTGAGGGCCCAAATTGCCCAATTAAACTCTAACAAGAGTGATGTGTATGGCACCCATAAACCATCGTCTTCAGATTTTCAGAATTTTCACTACCAAGATACCATCAATAAATTACAATATGTAAATGAGTGTTTTCAAGCTGAAAATTCAAAAATCAAACATCATTACAAAGAGTTATATGATTTGATTAAAGTCACACGTAACAATCAAAATGAAAAGATAACCTCTTTGCTAAATGAGATTGAGAATCTAAAGACTCAGGTGAAAGGGAAAATGCCAATCATCACTTGTGATAATGTTGTTCCAAAGGTTTCTGCTTGTAGTAAGTATGCTGTTGATGTTGTGCCTATTCCACTTCCCCTTAGGAACAATCGGCCTGCCCATCAAGTATATCTCAATCAACTTAAGGATAGCCTTGACACCCATCGTGAGATCATAGAAGAGGATAGAATAGATAAACCACTTGATAGTGCAGTTGTAGATGCATGCTTCCTCACTAGTCGGTCTCAGGAACTTTTAGAATACGTCATTGGCACAAGTCCTAAGATTGATAACAAAAGAGATAGATTTGCTGCATCATCCTCTACTACTAAGAAAAAGCATGTAACTTTTGATGTACCACTGAGAACATCTGAACCCAGCACATCAAAACCGGAAAAACAAATGACAGTGAAACACACTAATGTTCCCATCGTTGCTTCTACAGGAGTAAACTGTGACACCAAAGCTAGCGGGTCAAAGCCTAGTCACAATGCAAGGAAAGATAGGACTGCGCCGGCTAAGAGTGTTCAGGAGAAGAAAGTAGAAGTCCACCCTAGGAACAATAAGTTTGCTTTGAATAGAATGAATCGTGTTGATTCTAGTATTAGCTTTAAGCGTACTGTAATTAATTCAAATTCTAATGCTGTCTGCAAAACATGTAACGAATGTTTAATTTCTGGTAATCATGATGATTGTGTTGTGTCATTTTTGATGTCTCCTAAACGATCCCCTATTAAGAATGTTAGGAAACTTGAAGTGAATAAGCAAATTTGGAAAACAACAGGAAAAATGTTTGTCAATGTTGGTTATCAATGGAAGCCCACTGGAAGAAAATTCACTTTAGGTGATCAGTGCCCCTTAACTAGAATGACTAATCATAAGGTAGTGAATGTTAAGGAATGGAGGCCAACTGGTCAAATTTTCCCTATAGTGACACAATGCCCTGCAACTAGGTCTATTGCATCTACTAGTGAAGTTTCCACTGTCAATACCATAGCATCTATAATTCTTGTAGTTCCAGAATTAGTGTGTGCTAACCAAACGGACCCCAATTGCACGTGGGGATCCACCTTTTTCAGTTATCCATCGTTGTCTGTTTTTAAATGCAGGTCGTACAAATCGTCCTTTGGTATTTGGACTCAGGCTGCTCAAAACATATGACCGGGGATCGCTCACGGCTCAAGAATTTCGTGAAAAAGTTTATCGGGACAGTTAGATTCGGGAACGAGCATTTTGGGGCAATTATGGGTTATGGAGATTATGTGTTTGGTGACAGTGTAATTTCTCGGGTATACTACGTGGAAGGACTAGGGCACAATTTGTTTTCCGTTGGTCAATTTTGTGATTCCGATCTTGAAGTTGCTTTCAGAAAACACACATGTTTCGTCAGAGAGTTGGATGGTATTGATCTTCTTAAAGGCAGTCGTGGCACCAATCTATACACCATCTCTATTGAAGAAATGATGAGGTCCTCTCCTTTTTTCTTGCTTTCAAAGGCCTCAAAGACCAAATCTTGGCTTTGGCACCATCGTTTAAATCACTTGAACTTCGGCACCATAAATGACCTTTCTCGCAAGGATCTTGTACGAGGCATGCCCAGATTAAAGTTTGAGAAAGATCATCTTTGTTCTGCCTGTCAACTGGGCAAAAGCAAGAAACAAACCCACAAACCCAAAACTGTCAACACCATTATGGAAGCTCTTCACACCCTTCACATGGATTTGTGCAGACCAATGAGAGTTCAGAGTATTAATGGGAAGAAATATGTTCTGGTGGTGGTCGATGACTACTCTCGGTTTACATGGGTAAAGTTTTTGAGAACCAAGGACGAAACTCCGGAGGTTATCATCAAACTTATCAAACAGCTGCAAGTGAGACTTAACAAAACTGTCAGAATCATCCGTACAGACAATGGAACTGAGTTTGTTAACCAAAAGCTCAGTCAATTTTATGAAAGTATTGGCATAACTCACCAGAAAAGTGTTCCACGCACTCCTCAGCAGAACGGAGTTGTTGAAAGAAGAAACCGTACTCTTGTGGAAGCTGCACGAACCATGCTGATATTTTCCAAGGCACCGATGTTTCTTTGGGCAGAAGCAATTGCTACAGCATGTTACACCCAAAACCGATCCCTGATACATACTATTCACAACAAAACTCCCTATGAGCTGATACATGGCAAGAAACCAGATCTTTCCTTTCTTCGTGTGTTCGGTGCACTGTGTTATCTGACAAATGACAGTCAAGATCTGGGAAAGCTGAAAGCAAAAGCAGACGTAGGTTTCTTCGTTGGGTATGCACCAGATCGCAAGGGATACAGAATCTACAACAAACGAACCCGAAAAATCATGGAAACTATTCACGTAACATTCGATGAGCTGACTGAGCAAACGGTTTCTGGACAAACTAGTTCTGGACCCGCTCCTAATCTTTTGTCACCTGGACCAATCAGTTCAGGTCTTGTACAGAATCCCACTCCTGCAGTTCCTTATGTACCTCCCACCAGTGATGAATTGAAGAAGTTGTTTGACCCGATGTTTGATGAATATTTTGAGCCACCAACGGTTGATACTACAACGGAAGCTCCACTTGTACCTCCAGTTGCTGATGCTCCAGTTCCACAAAACTCAGAAGGTCCATCTGTATCTGTCTCAATCAGTCAAGATGCACCGTCTGCTAGTCACTCACCATCATCATCAAACATTCAATCTCCTTTGGTACAGCAAGGCTCTGCAGTAGATAATTCTTTTGAAGTGAATCCTTTTGCTCCTGTTGATGATGTTCCATTCGAGAATATCTTTGCTCCTGAATCGTCTTCAGAAACATCTTCTTCAGGGGATCTCAACACGGCAACATCAGTTCACTACCCTCAACCACATGATCATCTCAGAAAATGGACTAATGATCATCCGATTGACATCATCATTGGAAATCCTTCTCGTCCTGTATCCACACGAAAGCAACTTGCCACCGATGCACTGTGGTATTTCTTCAATTCCGTACTTTCCAAAGTCGAGCCAAAAGACTTCAAAGAGGCCATGTTTAAAGACTGTTGGTTTATTGCAATGCAAGATGAAATTCATGAATTTGATCGACTTGAAGTATGTTAATTAGTGCCTCCTCCAAAG
Organism: Artemisia tridentata subsp. tridentata; assembly: GCA_021014915.2. NCBI lineage: Eukaryota > Viridiplantae > Streptophyta > Magnoliopsida > Asterales > Asteraceae > Artemisia > Artemisia tridentata. The sequence continues at coordinate 170,206,902 of CP139507.1, read as the reverse complement.
TGTGCAATGATTATTGCTCTAAAATGGATCTTCAAAGTGAAGCTCGATGAGCACGGTGATGTTTTGAAGAATTAGGCATGACTTGTTGCAAAGGGGTATCGACAAGAAGAGGGCATAGACTTCGAGGAATCATTTGCTCCGGTTGCTCGAATTGAAGCCATCAGAATCTTTCTAGCTAATGCTTCCAGTCAGAATATGACAGTCTATCAAATGGATGTCAAGACAACATTCTTAAATGGTGATTTAAAAGAGGAAGTCTATGTCAGTCAACCTGAAGGATTTTTGGACCCTGATCGTCCTACTCATGTCTATCGCTTAAAGAAGGCACTCTATGGCCTAAAGCAGGCACCTAGGGCATGGTATGACACATTGTCTAAGTTTCTTCTGACAAACGGATTCTCTAAGGGTGTTGTTGATCCTACACTATTCACTAGGAAAACGGGCAAGCATCTACTTCTCGTTCAGATCTACGTAGATGACATTATCTTTGCCTCCTCTGATCCTAGTGAATGTGATCGGTTTTCTAAAGAGATGAGTTCTAAGTTCCAAATGTCGATGATGGGACAAATGTCGTTCTTCTTAGGTTTGCAAATTTCTCAAAGTCCCGGAGGCATCTTCATTAATCAATCCAAGTATGCTAATGAAATATTGAAGAAATTTGGATTTGATTCAAGAAATTTGGATTTGATAGATCGAAGTTGGATGAAGACATCTCTGGGATCCCGGTTGATCAAACTAAGTTTCGAAGCATGATTGGATCCCTAATGTATCTCACCGCTAGTCGGCCAGATCTCTTGTTCGCAGTATGCATGTGTGCTCGGTACCAGTCCAAGCCTACCAAAAAGCATCTGGAAGCAGTAAAACGGGTCTTCAGATATCTTCAAGGAACTATTCACATAGGTCTCTGGTATCCTAAGGACACCACCATGGAACTCACAGCCTATGCAGATGCAGACCATGCGGGGTGTCAAGATACCCGTCGAAGTACCTCGGGAGGTGCTCAGTTTTTGGGGAAAAGTTGGTTAGTTGGTGTAACACCCCAACCCGACAAGGGTAAAGATATCACAATGATGGTTTCATATCAGATCAAACAAAGCATACATCTATAGCAATACAAGAATACTCAAAGGTTACAAATGAAATACAGATACTATAAGGTTACAAATGAACTTCCACTAAATACTAATTCCGAAATAATAATAACTTCTAATCACTTCTAAATCCAGAATAGCTACCAGTCTTCTAAGTCCAAAGGTATTCTCCACCCATTCCCAGCTCTTTACTAAAAACCTGCCGCAGAAAAAGAAATGCGGCTGAGCTACGAGAGCTCAGTGAACAGATATAACGATAACAAACAGTAAAATAATGAATAATAATAACAGTATGAATAAATCAGAGTTAAGCATCAGTATGTAATATCAGTAATGAAAGATAACGAGTAAAGGTGTAGGAAAACAGTAATCCTCTACGAGCCCAGTATCAGTAATCAGTAACAGAAATCAGTATAATCATGTAGAGGGGAGACCTCTCAGTAATCAGTAAATATGAGGGGATTCCTCGATAATGGGTGGAGTAGCTAGCTCCCAGAGTGTGAAAGACGTGTATCGCACACACCGTCAGTCACCAGTAATACAGTAATCAGTAACAGTAACAGTTCTAGGATGCATCCATACGCTCCAGGTGGCCATAAACCTCCCAACACACCAAATAAAATACAGTCAGGGACGGAACAGGTCATCACTCTCCTGCCCTAGAGTCATGCCATCGGTGCATCAATGACATGGTCATGAAACCCTCATGACTAGTTATGGCTCGTAGTATCAAACTGTGGGTCAGTGGTCAAGTATCAGTATTCAGTATTCAGTTTAGTTTCATAGGTCAATATCCATTTCAGTATATCAGAAAGTTCATATCAGATGGTTCAGTAACAGAAGGGTCAATATCAGTAGGTTCAATATAAGAAAGGTTCAGTATCAGTAGGTCAATGTCAAAGGTTCACAGAAACAAAGAACATGGCAGTGAATCAGAAATCAGAAATGAGACGAAGGCACCTTACTAAAGAAGGGCAGAATATCTGTACCTCATACCGCAACCGAAAACACAACAGAAAATATCAAGGTCGGAAGCAGACTCCATCTCCAGCGAATCTACACGAATTCATGACTGACTTATTATTAATATCTTATTTAAATCAGATTACTCATTTTAGTCGGCTTTCCATTTTTAGTAACTTCCTTTTTAAAGCTGCTTCCTAAAAATAGTAACTTTCCATTTTTATAAGTTCCCGATTTAAGTAAGTTAACCGGAATTAGCAATATTAGTCATTTATCGTTAATGTTACCATTTAGTCAAGTCTAATTAGTTAAAATGACAATATACACGAATTTGGATTTATTATGATAATGTATGTAAGTTTAGGGTTTTAAAGTGTCTAAATATTAAAGTATGGGGTGATACATGAAAGTTAAAGTAATTTAGGCCAACTCATCATGTTTGCATTCCTTACTATATTTAAACAGCCAAAAGGTTTGCACTCCAGCCATGAGATTTGTGATTCGAAACGTAGACACAAAAAGGAAAAACAACCATGCATGCAAACTATACTACTACTCGTATGAAACATGTAATGAAAACTAAACACATGCCAAAACAGCTCTACACGATCATATATACCCACACGACCACAAGTAAAATGAATGTATACGAAACCATGACCGACTTGTAAAACACACGACACAACCACCACATGAACTCACATGAAAAAACACCATTCGATAACCCAACTAATAAGACCCTACTATACACGACACAACCAGCCGATATATAACATTCATGCACACGACACACACAAGTTACACAATTCAGTCCACAATAACGAGTCTTCACGTGCCTCTCATTTCACATAAACACGCCTAACGTTTCCCTAGTGTATGCCTCATTTAATGACCATATAATAGCAGATTTTATTGTTTGTTTCATGATAGTATTAGGTCGACTAGAGGCTGAAACATGTATATTAAAACTGTCACGACACAAACAATATGTAGACGTATGGTTTTCGTATTTCATGTCACTCATTCACGAGTATACGGAGTTTACTTAAGCTTATTTCAAAACTGATTCACATGACCCCAAAAACATATACAAAGACCAATATATGGGTTTCATTTTACTCATTTTAAAATAGATTATATGTATTCATAGGTCACATATGTGTTTTCAACTTAAGATATCACAGTATATTAATTTACACCATATGTTAAAGATCTGACGCACAAGTTTATTCAGTTGGAATTTTGTAATTCTTTAAACATTCGAAGTTTGCATCACAGCATATACACATAATGAGATCGTATTAACATCTTTATTATCTACGTCTATTTCCAGATTCAAGTCGTGTTAACGAGATCGTATTTAAAGACCAGATTTAAAAGCTTACGTGACATAGTCTTATCTTCATATAATCATATTAGCGGAACATATGGTTTAAGTTTTTCGAGTCTATGGATCATATAACATAAATGGTATCGCGAGTAGAGTTTTTATGAATACCTTGGATCGGATTTGAGGAGTGATCAAGGAACATCAGATTCACAGCAGCACTTTCGAACTAAAACAAAATCCTCCTTCGAATGAACACTCACGATCAAAACACTCTTCTCGAACCAGAAATCACCAAGGATAGCTGTCACCCGAAAAGAGAAAGAGAGAACTCCTTTGGCTGCTTTGTTTTTGGATCGAGCAGAGAAAGAAAAAGAATAGCAGCCGAGACTTGGTATGGTGTTTTTTTTTTTTTTTAGGGTTTGCAAGGGGGATGGAATATATGATCGGTGTATAAGATTATAGGACAAACCGTGTATTTAGATTAGGGTAAATAAAGAAAGATCTGTTATTGTGGAATTGGTGATATCAATCAACTTAAATACATTCTTATCCTTTATTGATCCTTGCCGAAAATTTTGGTCTAGTGACATATGAAAATCGCCTAGTATAGCTTAGAATTAGTGAACATTCATTTATTTGTACATATTAATTTAAAACATATAGTTTAACTTAATATTAGTTCCAACTTATAACATATAGTTTTAATTGTCAAATGTTTATTATCGAACTTAGGTCATGGGTTCATATTGTGTGATCTCGCGTCATAACACGTTATATAACTCAAACTTTAATTTATAGCGTATCTTATAGTTTCTTAAAATTTCAAAATTAGAGGGTATTTTGGTCATTTCAGATTGTGGTAATTTTGGAGGTTTTACAGTTGGTCTTCTAAAAAGCAAATGAGTACATCTATATCTTCCACAGAGGCTGAATACATTGCCATGTCTGCGTGCTGTGCTCAAATCCTATGGATGAGATCACAAATATCGGGCTATGGCTTTGCATACAACAATATTCCTTTTTATTGTGACAACAAAAGTGCTATCGCTCTTTGCTGCAATAATGTCCAACACTCCCGATCAAAGCACATCGATATCTGGAACCACTTCATAAGGGAACAGGTTGAGAAAGGGATTGTTGAACTTTACTTCGTGAGGATTGAGTTTCAATTGGCGGATATCTTCATTAAGGCACTCCCGAGATAACGGTTTCAATTTATTCTCTCGCGACCTGGTTTGATGAGTCTGACTCCAGAAACCCTCAAGTATCTTCAAGAGAAAAATGAGGAGTAAGCGATTTGCTTCACATATCATTGTATATACTTGTATATATCTTAAACCCAAAAAGAAAATAGAAAAATATAAAACCTATAAAAACCATAAAAATCAGAAAAACACAAAAATACCAAAAATAGTTCTTCTAGGCATGTCTTCTGTTTATCGATAACATTTACGGTCCTAGAAATGTCATTCAATAATGACACGGGTCTTTAAATGAAGCTCGAGCAGAAGTTATACTAAATGGTTAAAACATGTCTTATGGCTTGCAGCTACTTCAGTCTGTAACCCGTTCTTCATTATTGGGAAAGCACGTCGCCAAAAAGACGGCAGTTCCTCCAACTGGGTGAAGTTCACCCGGGCATGGATTACTTTATATCCATGTTTCTTCGATTTGATCTACGTTTCAGTGCATCATTTTCATACAAGAAGAGAAGTCTTCTTTAAATCACATATACTTTTCCATCTATGATTCTTCAGGAAAGTATTTGTGTTAAACTTGGTGGTACCATGATTTTTGAATATCAATCAGAATTGAACTTTTCATAAAAAATCTATCACTCAATCAACGACAACAACTATTTAAATAGAAGACGGGTCATCGATTGAGGGGGAGAGTGATGATTTCAAAATTTCATATCATCAAAACATGTCTCTTTGTACATAATAAGCAGTGAACAAAATGTAGTTGTTATGTGTCAGTGTATGAGTTTTATTATATTCAAATCTTCCAAACCCATCATACCTGACACTAACATTCTCCCTCATTGATTGAGGGAGAGCATCGTAACATTCCAATTATCAGCACATATTAAACCTGATTACATTTTCTCCCATATTTTTTTAAACTTATTTAAATCAATTGGGATCACAAATCTCAAAAGGTTTGAAATTTTTGATCGGGGGAGAGAATGTGATTTAAATATGCAATCTGATAAAAATGTGATGTTTTGGACCAAATGTAAGCTCTCCCATATGTGCTAAAATCTTTCGTATATCGATGCACATATTGAGGGGGAGCAAATGGTTTGTGATAGCAAAAAGGATGTGGCATCTCAAGTGAATGCGACTCAGACTTCACCAATGAATTGACGAAATAGAAACTGTCATTAATCGAAAGGATGCGTCCTGGCAGGGTAATAATTTCAAGCTGGTCTAACCAGTGATGTAAGCGTGTCTCGAAGAGGACGTATCTGAGTCGAGTTTACCGTTTCGAGAAACTTTCTGTGGACTTGACCAGGCCGGGTAATAATTTCAAGCTAGTCTAACTAGTGATGTAAGCGTGTCTCGAATCGGTCATGTTCACTGAAAGTGGATCAATTCAAAAAGTGCGAGCTCCACCTAACATGTGCAAATTTATACTAAAAACATCTGAGCACATGTTAAGGGGGAGCATTTGAAAATTATAACACTCTCAAAGTGTTAGCAAAATGTGTTTTATGATCACAAACACTTTGAGAGATTTTTCAAAGATTTGGTTAACGGCAGCATAGGATAGTCATGAAGTTATAAGGTGGCTAAGGTTAGGAAAAACCGTCCTATGATCCGCCAGAGCCGGAGGGATCTACCCAAGGACAATACCAAATAGTTAGTATTAAAAAGTCCTAGGTATGATTATGAAAAAAAAGGAGTAATATGAGAAAGGAGAAAGAAGGGGTTGAAGAATTAAAAAGAAAATGTAATGAGAAAGGGTGAAAAGATATAGCCCTCCAATTATTCAACCTTAGGGCAGAAACCGGGTTCAATTCATATGCTACTGGTTGTTACTAAGGTGATGCCGGTATTGAAGACAAGACGTCATGGACCCAGTGACGCAATACACTAAACCTTCTAGCCACTCACGTTCTCTTAAAAGGACTTGTTTCATTCTCACGGGGAACCCTGCATAATCTATCGACTGCTCATTACGAGTTACGTTGATATTGAAACAGGAGACACCGCTCCAGTCTCCGACCACCAAAATGAACTTATTGAGTCTAGAGCCAAGAGATGCATCATAAGATCTCATAGGAACACATGTTACTTCTACACTGGTTGTTCAACATTAAGGACACCAGGTGTAAACTTATGAGTCCTACGCAGATCTTAGCAATCTGCCAGAACATTTATGAGAGAGTCTACAAATGTAACTCTCAGTGATTGAATGGAAATTCCTGCCAGGGTCAACATCAAACAGCCCTGAAAGCAGGTCACTTCGGTAATTCCTATGGATTATGCTTAGTGGTCGCGGTGGTTTCAAAATGGTCTACATTCGTGGAGAGAACTCCAGTGACTCACCTAATCGTTGATCTACTTTGGTAGATCTTGTAAGCCCTCTCGGGGTATCCGATTTAGGAACGGCATTGGTAAGGATTAGAGAAAGTTCTCACACTATGCTGTTAACAATCTCGAAATCCGAACCTATAAGTACCGGACGTTTTATTGCTAACTGTCTTATGCAGGAATTCCTGGCGGTTGCAGCTAATTGCCGAAAAGATGCCAATCCATCACCACATGCTCACACTTCACCATCATAATCAAAGAAATCATGATAACTAAAAGACCTTCGACACTGCTTCCGCAACTCTGATGCAGAAAATCATGATCCAGAAAAGTGTGAGCATGTCGGTCCAAAGATTACAACATCATATGGAGACGATACTGCAAAAAATGATGACTTGAAGACGTATGTTGGATGATGACCTCAATGAAGCCTCAACGATCATCCAAGACAAAAGAACAGTCATCGAAAGCTCACTGTTGAACGCACAAAGATTAATGATTTTGAAGAATCAAGAACTACGAGCTAGGAAGTCATAGTTATATGATAGAATGCTAGAATTCAAAATTTAATTTCCGGGGTGACCTCCCTTAGGGGGAGATTGTTAGGAATATAAATATTCATATGAAGACTCGGTCACCCCGAGTATCTGTTAGCATTTAAGTAGCTCATAGGATTATTAGTATTATTAGTAATAGTTTAGTTATTAAAGTATTCGTAGAGTGGGTCGTGTCTTTACCCTCTGTCAGCTCACTCCACATCCTACACAGGGCACCTTATGTATCCCTATATACAGCCCTTCCTACACAAGGGAAGGGTTGGAACTCTTCACATTTTAACCTAATACAACTTCATATTTCTCTCACTAGTTCACATTCTCTCTTTCTCTCTCTAAACCAATCGGCCAAATCCACACTTTATATGTGTTATATGTTATTGAATATGTTACACATCATCATCTTCCCAAGATTCATTCTCTATCCCAGTTTCCTCCCCTGAAGCTTTGCTTGTATTCCTCCCCTGTTTGGAAACATCCTTCTCCAAACTCTGTGCTTCAGCAGAAGATTCATCTCTGGAAGTAGTTCCAACCTTGTATAAACTTATAGTTTTGTATGTTCTTGACCTCTGTATACTTTCAAGATACCTAACCCTTTTCTTCAACCTTGTGATTTCAGTATCTTGAGAAATTTTTAGCTCCTTAAGATCCTTTTTGAGATCAAGAACATCCTTTGACAATTCTATACAAGTAGCCATCAATTCATGAACAAGTTGAATACTACCCTCAACACTTCGGAGTGTGTTACCTCTCCCGAGTGGTGCATCATAGGGTGAGTTAGGCATAGCCTCAGACCTAGTCTGAGCATCTACACCCCCCCATATTATCCGGTTGGATGGGACCTTCACCTGAATCAGTTCCAGAGGAACTTTCTTCATCTGAACCCCCCATATTATCTGGTTGACTAGGTCCTTCACCTGACTCAGTTCCATGTGGACCGGACTCATTAGAAGTTGTCTTGGTTCGGGTCTTAATGATGTTACCACTGTCCTATTCTGCTGCGAAGCTAGACACAGTAGTGGCAGCCCTTGCCAACATGTCACTCTCCCCCCAGTGACAGCCTCATCTACAATAGTTGGTATAGAACCACTAGCCTGAGGTAGCTCAGTGTTCTTGGTGTTAGTCCTACGTTTATAGGTCTTTTGTTGTTGTTTAGATGATGTAGCCAAAAGTGTGGGTGTGTGATGGGTACCAGCTGGGATTGCTGAACCTTCACCCATTTGGGTTTGGGCTCGTGCCACCATTGTTGGAAACAAAGGTGTCACTGTCCCTGAAAAATCTTTTCCAACCCTCCTCATATTAGCAAAAACCTTTTTGGTAAGGCAGGGAGTGGAATAAACATTTTCGTGACTTTTCTTATTTTCAAATTGGTTGTCCAAAAAGAGTTGCAAAAACCTTGGATATAGAAAATATTTAGCCGAAGAACTATCCAAGTTCTTAACCATACTATCAAAAATTAATTTTGAAAAATTAAATCTTTGAGTATTTTCAGCCAAACAAATTATAGCAGAAGCTAAATTACTGCTAAATTCATTCCACGCAGAGTGCTTTGGACTTAGACACACTAAGAGAGTATGAATTAAGAATTTCCACTGAGGAGAAAAATTACCTTTATAAAACTTTAAAGCATATGTTTTTCTCTCATAGCCCATCAATGAAAGTTTTTCAAAGATTGTAGTATTTGGAAGATTCTCAACTCTGTTAGCATCATCTAGGAGAAGATCTCTTCGAATAGAAGCCTCTGTAATGATAATCCTCTGCCCATCTACAAGGGCATGGATTTGTGCTTCCCCATTAATAGTTTTGACATTAGCAGACGACCAAAACTGGATAATGTTAGAAGTATATGTAGTAGGTTTTACTGTTAATGCAAACTTAATATAGCTTGCATTAAGGAAATCAATGATCTCAGTAAAATCTACAGACTCATTGGATTTTTCTAAAAAGACAACATTATTATGAGGTTCGGTAAAAGTTAGGTTCGATATTATGATTTGATTTGGGGGTTTTGCAATATGACGATTAAAATTCGATTTGGCCGTGGAAGAGAGAGATTAATGTGTGCGTGAATATGATTGTGTGCCGCAATTGGGGATTTATACCCTTTTAGTAAAAAGTGACACAAACGTACCCTGCACTCCCAACCAGTACTAACGGATACACAGCAGTACAAAGTTTTCGCTACCAGTACAATTTTTTGCTTAGCAGTACAAACTTTGTGCAAAAACTTTTTCTCAGCAGTATGAACTCAATTTTATTTTAAAACCATACTGCACTCATACATTTGGAAGGGATTAAGTGTAAAGGAAGACACTTAATCAGTTTTGGTGATATTGTTGTTCTTGCATTACAACACAGTTTACTGTTTCAGTGTTAATAGTCTTCTAAGTATCCAAGAAACCAAACACCCCTTAAACATCAGGGGAAACACAGGTATCATAAACTAATAATGATAACTGCATTCTGGTATGTGGTTAATCACATACCTTTATTTGACCAAAACCGGACCCAAAAAGACCAAAAACTAACCAAAATGCCAAAAGATATTGTGTTTTTGTGTTTTTATTTGTGCAGGGATGGATATCGAGAAAAAACGGACAAAATAAAGTCAAAACCGGAAAAACCGAGCACGAGATATGGAATGGATATTTATAGCCGATGCCGGGAAGCAAAAAGTCAAAGTCAACCTTTGAAGAATCATCATTTGTCAAAAATGGCCCTTGGATCACATTTCAGAATATTGGAAGAAATAGTCCCTAAAATTTCACAATCTACACAAATGGTCCTTATACTAAATCTAAATCAAATCCTAATCTCTAAAACCTTTTTACCCGGATTTAATCCAAAATACAAACCCATCCCACAAACCCAATGATGCCAACACAAGCCCAGCTCAATTACTTAACTACCCAACCCACTACCCTTTACCCATTAACCTACGACCCTTACCCATCTACCTAAACCAAACCCGGGTCAACGAGGTAATAAATATTGGACCGGACACCTCACAATTCTTGATCAAACGGCTGTGGATGATAGGGAATGATCCTAGGGCTAAAGATGACTCAGAAGAAGCACAAGATGCACACGGATTGCCAGCTTGGCACTTACCTCCTAGATCCTTCCTAGCTCGGCTACAAATAGAGGATCATTCTTCATGGATTTGATGTAATTTTTAGTATATTGTTATGCTGTCAGTTTTATCTCTGAATTGTAGTTTTTAAAATTCCCTTTGTAAACTCTTAATTTTAGTTAATGAAAATTTAGTCTTGTTTCACTTTTGATCTTAATCTCTTATGTGTTATCTCTTAGTTTAGCTTATTTTAAAGTTTTCCGTAGCTTATTACAAATCTCTCTAGCTTATTTCAAAATTGTTTATCATTTGTTCAAATTATTTCAAAATATCCAAAAATATTGAGAAAATACCAACAATAAATAAAAAATAAATAATCCAGCTTACAAATAAGCTGTTTTCTTAGTTTGTAAGCTTATATAAGCTCTGTAGTTTATTATATGCTTTTATTAAGTTCACTATTGTCTTTGTCCTACAAATACCAAAAAGTCAAACAGTCATAAGAAAAAGTCAACTGGAGCTGGAAAATAAGCTGTTGGAATAAGCTGAGTTAATCATGGGTTATTTTGTGGTTTATTGGTAAGCCTGGCATAAGTTCTTTCAGTTTTGTTCAATCAGTTTTAGCCGGACAACCTGTAAGTGTGATCTTCTATTTTCAGCTTATTAAAAGCTTATTTGTTGCAGCTTATTTTTAGTACTTATTTAAATACTGTTTCTGATTTTCTAGCTTATTATCAGTCTAAGTAGTATTTGAGAAGATTAGTTTGTAGCTTTAATCAGCTAGGTATAGGAATATTGCAAATTCAGCTAAGATAAAGGGTGTTTGGCTTATCGTACTATAGGGCTGTTATACTGTTCAATTGCATCTGATTTGGGTTGAGTTTAGATCAATTCATGGAAATTTAGCTGTGACTAAGGTGGTTTGTTGAGGTTTAACTTGATTTAAGTCATTTAGTCCACTAGAGCCCTTTATAAGTCCCAAAGTGTCTTCAGTAAGCTCAGCATAAGCTGAGCTTATTTAGAATCTAATTTTTGCACTTCTGAGTTCCTTATATTAGTTTAAATCAGTGTCCAAGAGTTGGTCAGTATTGGTCAAGAATTGCACACAGTTTGCGCCACTTTTCCATATCTGCTGTTACAGATTGTTTACTGCAAACCCAGGATTGTGACTGCTGATCTCAGGCTTGATTAGGGTATCAAATAAGCTTAGATTTTAGGCATTTTTTGGCCACTAATAGATTTTCATATAGGCTTTGAGTTCATGATCTGGGATTCACCTTTAGAACTTATCTGATAGCTTATTTGCCATCTGCAAAGTAGGGTAGAAAGCTGTTGAGAACCTGTTTTGGATATAAGCTGTGCAGCAGTTCTAGGGCTTATTCTTTTAGCTAATTTGTCCTTTCTGAGTTGATTTAATCTTAATATAGCCCAATGCATCATTCTTGAGCTTTTGAGAAATTTTGGTCAACTTTTGCTTATTTCTAGCTTATTGTCAAACTGCTTTTTGGGCTGTTCACCTTATTTAAACTGAATTATGTTCTGATTTTATTTTTCTTTGATAGACCATTTAATTTTAAATTTACTCAGAAATTTTCAGATTTTTCCAATTAGTTTTAATATTTTTAAATCATTTAATTAGTTTTAACTAGTTTTAAATTCATAAAAAAATTATTAAAAAGTCAAAAAAATATTTTTCTTTTTCCAAAAATTTTCTTTTATCATTTTTAATATAGGAAAAATTAATTTGCATTTTTAGGGCTTAAATTTTAGAAAATCACTTTTATTTACGTTTTTAAAATTACGTCGCGTTCGTTTTTAAAATCCAATTTTCGTTTAAATGTTTAGTTTAATTGTTCCATTAGCTTAGTTTAATTAGTTTATCTTGTTTGTTATTTTAATATTAGTAGTGTAATCCAAAATCAATCACTCTTATTCACATTCACTACACGAATCACAAATCCCGAATCACTAAATTCCATTCAATCTTCATCGGGACTACGACTCGGGTTACACATATTTCCTTTGTGTTTCCTTTGGAGAAATATATACTATAATTGATAAATCAATTTTTGGCGCCGCTGCCGGGGAAGGTTGACGCGAATTTGTGATTTTGTTTTTCGATACGTGTTTTGAAGTCCCTTCCTCGGAAGTTATCATTTTTATAAAAACAAAAAAATACAAAAAAAAAAATAATAATAATAAAAAAAAAATAAAAAACTTTTCCTAAAGTGTTTTGAAAGATACAAAAATAAAATAAATCCTCACTTTTCTTCAAAAGTGCTGTAAACCATTCCGAAATAACAACAAAACAATCGTGAAATCATTTGATTTTCGGATTATTTTTTTTCGATTACAACCTATACAAGTGGTTTAAGGATGGTCTTGACATTAAATTGCAGACCGAAAGAGGCGGGTTTTTAATTAGCTTCGGCAGACCTTTGCTTCTCCGCCACTCTGCGCGTAGTCGTAAGAGAAACGAATATTGATTGAGGGATCGGTACCAAAAATATTGTGATTAATTTTTATTAAAAATAAAAATCCAAAAATATTTTCATTTTCAACTTTTGTTTTTGATTTCATTTTGGTGTATGCACACCCGTTCTTCTTCTTCTAACCCTCTTCTTTCACCACTTTCAAATCCCGAGAGGATTATCCGTCAAAACAACCGTGTTCATTTCTCAACCGTTGAGGAAATGGACCAACACGATCAACACCCTCCGGTGGGTGCCAATCCGGCTCCCGATCTCCGTCCAATGGAGGAACGTCTCCAAACACCTTTCAATGGTGTTAGACGAGCCATCGTGATACCAAATATTCAAGCAAATCACTTTGAAATTAATCACGGGTTACTCAATCTTATCACGGGTATCTCATTTCACGGACTTGATCATGAAGACCCTTATGTTCATATCCGAAATTTCACCGACATTGCTGAAACAATAAAGATTAACCAAGTTGATTACGATGTCATCAAAATGAAATTGTTTCCCTTTTCTTTGAAAGGAGCGGCTCGAACTTGGCTAGAGAAAGAACCCCCTAATTCCATTTTAACTTGGGGAGATCTAGCTACAAAGTTTATCAATCATTTCTACCCTCCTTCCAAAACTTCTAGTCTCCGAACTCAAATCTTTCGATTTCAACAAGCTTTCGATGAATCGTTCAGCGAAGCTTGGGATAGATTTAAGGAGTTATTAGAAAAGTGTCCTAATCATGGCTTCTCTGACTTGCACCAAATTGACACGTTTTACAATGGGTTGAGTCTGGTCGATCAAGACTCCCTAAATTCTGCTGCAGGTGGAAACTTGTTAACAAGAAATAGTCAGGATGCTTTCATGATTATTGAGAATAAATCAAAAGTGAGGAGTTCACGAAACAAAATTCCCATTTCGAGTGCTAACAAAATTAGTGATGAAGTTTTAGCTCGTGTTCTCGATACTAATACCAAAACAAATGAGACTATTGCCTTTCTTGCTAAACAAGTTGAATCATTAACCAAAGCACAATCCTCTTCTCATCAAGTTAATGTTGTCAATCAGAGTTGTGAAATATGTGGTGGTCCTCACCAATATTTTGAGTGCCCAGCCTCCGGTGGCTATACTCAAGAGAATGTGTATGCTGCTTCTGGAAATTTCAATCAAGGTGGTAACGGTTACCAGCCTCAGGGAGACCGTAATCTCCTCAGCTACCGTTCTAACAATTTTCTCGGACCACCCGGTTTCACAGAACATCAAAATCAAAATCAGAATGTGCCGAACCACATTGTTCCATACAATCAAAATCAAAATCGGGCTAATCAAGGGCAAAGCTTTCAAAATCAGGGAAATTTTCAAAAAGGCCTGAATCAAGGGAATTTTCAAAACCAAAATCAAGGGAATTATAATCAAGGTTTTGTTCAAAACAACCGAGGGCAAAATCTTCCAAACAATCAAAATCAAGGATTTTTGCAAAACCCATCGCCCTCGGATGAGTTATTAAAACAATTCATTCTTCAAAACCAACAACAACAAAAGAAACAAGAGGAAATGAATAAGATGATGATGAGTCAAATCAATGAAATTAACAAGCATTTAAATGATCGACCCTTGGGTTCGGGTACTACTTCTCTCCCAAGCAACACGATCGCTAACCCGAGGGGCGATGCTAAAGCGATCACGACTCGTAGCGGTGTTTCATATGATGGACCTACGGCTCCGGCTACCGCTTCTTCTCTACCTCCCAAGGTAGTCGACCGTGAACCCGAGGTGACCAAGGACATGGAACCTCCTACTAACAACGGAGGAACCAAAGACGTCCAACCTCTGGTCATCCATCCATCTGAACCAAAGAATGTTGAGCCAAAAGAAATTCCCGTCAAAGCAAACCTTCCGTATCCTTCGAGATTGAATGATCAAAAGCTCCGCGATAAAGCTTCAAATCAAATGGAAAAATTCTTCCAAATCTTTCAAGAATTGCATTTCGATATAAGCTTCGCGGATGCTTTACTTCTGATGCCTAAGTTTGTTTCCACCATCAAGAGTTTATTGAATAACAAGGAAAAATTAATTGAATTAGCAAAAACTGATCTGAATGAAAACTGCTCAGCGGTAATTCTTAAAAAGCTTCCGAAAAAGCTTGGAGATCCCGGGAAATTCCTGATTCCATGTGAATTTTCGGGAATGGTTGAATGCTCCGCCTTGGCCGATCTCGGTGCAAGCATCAACCTAATGCCGTTGTCAGTATGGCAAAAACTTTCTCTTCCGAAACTCACCCCCACTTGCATGACCCTCGAGCTTGCGGACCGTTCCATAACCCGTCCTGAAGGTGTAGCCGAGGATGTCTTTGTCAAGGTGGGGAAGTTCCATTTCCCTGCCGATTTCGTGGTAGTTGATTTTGATGCTGACCCCCGGGTTCCTCTTATTCTCGGAAGATCTTTTTTGAGGACCGGGCGGGCTTTGATTGATGTGTATGGAGAAGAAATAACTCTGCGGGTTGATAATGAAAAAGTCACGTTTCAAATCAATCAGAACTCTAAACCGCTAACCACCAAAAGCAACGTTGCTGTGGTTAATCAAAAATCTGATCCAGTAATTGCTTCCAAAAGAAGTGATTCGATTCTCTCAAGATTTGCGGTTAAGAGTATGTCTAAAAAATGTGCCGAACTTAAATCTATGAAAATTGCACCCGGTTCAACCAAATGGTTTGAAAGTTGTTCCGCGGATGTTAAGAGTATTCTTGATGATGATGAATCAGATTCGGAGATTACAACGGAAGAGGTGGAAATTGCTAGCTCTAAGAGCATACCTCTTGTCCCACCTCCGGAGATGGTTTATCGTGTAGAGATTGTTGATTTTGTCCTTTCCGACTCTTCCCATCCTTCTCCTCCGATTGAGGGAAGTGAAATCTCGAGGGAAGAGCTCGAAGTGTTCTCTGATCCTCCTCCAATTTCACCGGAAATTGTTGAGACCGATAGTGATCCAGGGGAAGATGTCTTGAAATTTGATGAACCATTATTTCCCCTGGAAGATGTTAAAGAAAAGACACCTAAATCCGTTCCAGTTGTTGATTCAAAATCAGAAGAGCAAAGTAGTGGCAGTACCACTTCTTATATTGATTCTCTTCTTGAGGAGTTCGCCGATGAACTCGCTCATATCGATCCAATCCCACCGGGGGATGAGGACGATAACTTTGATTTTGGATCTGACTTACGAGAATTGGAATTTTTGCTGAACCGTGATCCATCAAAATGTGATTCTTATCACGAGGAGTTCACCGATGAACTCACTCACGATGATCCTCTTCCATCAGATGATGATGATCTCTTTGACTTTCATGCTGATCTTAAAGAAGTTGAAGATCTTTTGTACCATGCTCCATCATCTGATTCTTACACCGAGCTTAATGATTTACAAGATGATGATGACCTCTTCGATTTTAGGGCCGATCAAACCAAATGGAAAAATCTTTTGTATGGCAAACCTAGTGATGAAAAAGGCCCTAAAATTGAAACCATAATTGAGGGTGCTTCAATAGTATCTCATGACTTAGCTCCTCATTCTCCCGAGGATGATTTCTTTTTTGAGTCCTCCATCGAGTACCCTGCTGAGTTTTCTTGTGAAGACAAAGTGTTTAATCCAGGCATACTCAATGATGGTGAAATTCATCCTTTGATGAAATTGACTCTTGATAAGAATTTAAAGTTTCCCGCCTCATTTAAGGAACTTTTAATTCTGGAGAAAAGTGATTCCTCTCTGCTCATTTCTGATCATGAACTCCCGTTCTGCATGGAGTCATCTCTGCTTGAAACTTTACTATCGTTTCCAGCCGGAAACGAAGACAAAGTTTTTGACCCCGGCATCACCGCTTTCATCTTCTAAAGCCGTGGGTATCTCATCGGAGTGGAACTTTCGTGTGCTTCAATGTTTATCCAAACATCTTGAACGAAAGTCCGATTGAGATTATCTCTTCCACATGCTCCCCCAAGGACAATTAAATTCGGGGTCGAGTCAAGCTCATGTGACTCGGTTAACAAAAACAAGCGCTTCGTGGGAGGCACCCCATGCATATCCATCTATCTTCTTTCTATTTTCTTAATAAGAGTGAGGAGGGCCACCTCTTCCGTATCTTGTGTTTCGTGTTTTCTGTGGTATGTCCAGGAATGCCCGATGATGAAGACTCTCGTGCTCGTAGTTTCCTTCACGCTACTCGAGTTTCATCATTCGTTGCTTTTCGATATCCTAAAATCTTATCGTTTTACATCTATCTTTTGGCATAATTAATAAACGGCCTTAGATTTTTGTTGGGATACCCTTACCTTTAAGACATTGAGGACAATGTCTCGTTTTAGTCTGGGGGGGGGGGTAATCTGTCGATTTGATTTTTGTCTTGCATTTTTTCCGTTTACTCATGCAACCCCGCTTTTTCCTCCAAAATTGAAAAATCCAAAAAATGAGAAAAATTTTAAAAATTTTGTGCAAAAATATAATAAATTTTGACATTTTTGTTGACTTTCCGCTGGTGAGGGTAGGAATAAAATTCTGACTTGATCGGGCGTGTTGAGCCCTAGCTTGTTCCCTTAACCATTTATAATCTATAAGCTCGTGCTAGTCTTTTACACAAGGAGCTAGAAAACGCGAATTCTTTTTAAGAATTTGCAAGTTCCTGTATTTGACTTTATATATGCATAGCTTGATTATAAGGCTAAGCATTCGCGGATCTTATTATTTAAGATTTTAAATTTGCGAAGAATGAGAAATGATAGAGTTGTTTATAAGTTAGATTGCTAAACGTGGAGTAGTTGGATCTCTTTAGAGCTCATCAAAGTTACTTGTGGCTTTTTGTTCCCATAAGCTTGTTTCACCCAATAATAGTAATCTAGGAATAATTAAAGGTATTTTGGTTTTGGCGATAATTAGTTTTTATTTCTTCCTTAGAGAATTCTTGCTTATGAAAGTTGGGTACACATCAAGGTACTGTCAGTGTTACGGTGTAATAGACTATTCCATCTTGCCTTCTCGCAACCGATGTTGGGATTGTTATAAAAGACGTAGGACTTGGGGTTTGGCAACACAAATAATTAATGAATCTGATAATAATAATCCAAAGCCATAAAAAGTTTTCTACATCTTGCCGGTTCGCAGCCGATGTTGTAGACTTCTAATAAAGGCAGAGGAAAAATTCAAAGGTCATAATAGACTATCACATCTTGCCGGCTCGCAACCGATGTTGTGATTGTTATAAAGGGCCAAGGATTAAATACGTTAATGTGCTTGAATATGTAGATAAAGTGTTATAATGCCAAATTTCGACTCCGGGGATATCCTAATAAAAGCTTCTGTCTCTGGACTCGTAGTTGAGTTGTTTCGGTCGTATATAAAAGGGATATCCTCAAAATCGTGTTAAATCAGAGACCTTGATGTGGACCTCATTTTTGTATGCAACGGTTTTCGAGGGAATGTTTGGAAACTACTTAGCGTCTAAACTAGGTATCTTTATCGGATTAAAAATTATCGAAACGAGAATTTGAAGAAATTCATTTCTCACCAAAAATAAAATAAATAGAGGAAAATAGGAATTTGGGAACGAGAAGTAATACACAATTAACTTTCATGGGTAGTGTCGGCAATCTAACTTGTAAATAACAATGATTTCGTTTTTAAGCTTAGTTTGGGGACTTGTGAAAAATCAGGGACGACGAATTTTATCTGTATGGTCACTTCTTTATGAGTCGTGCTTCCTACTCGAAGACCCTAAAAATTATCGATAGATAATGATTGTCAAACAAAGCCGTCACTTGAATAATGAGAAAAATACAAAAATAAAATAAAAGGAAAATTGGGGAGTTTTAAGAACTTAAGATTTCTTAATCTCTTTTGAAAATTTGGCTACTTCTCAAAGTTAGTAAAAAGAGATTGGAAATTTTCGGTTTCAAAAACGTGTTTTTATAACATTGCATGAGGACATTGCAATAGCATAGTCTGGGGGATTTTGGTATGTGCTTAATCACATACCTTTATTTGACCAAAACCGGACCCAAAAAGACCAAAAACTAACCAAAATGCCAAAAGATATTGTGTTTTTGTGTTTTTAATTGTGCAGGGACGGATATCGAGAAAAACGGACAAAATAAAGTCAAAACCGGAAAAACCGAGCACGAGATATGGAATGGATATTTATAGCCGATGCCGGGAAGCAAAAAGTCAAAGTCAACCTTTGAAGAATCATCATTTGTCAAAAATGGCCCTTGGATCAAATTTCAGAATATTGGCAGAAATAGTCCCTAAAATTTCACAATCTACACAAATGGTCCTTATACTAAATCTAAATCAAATCCTAATCTCTAAAACCTTTTTACCCGGATTTAATCCAAAATACAAACCCATCCCACAAACCCAATGATGCCAACACAAGCCCAGCTCAATTACTTAACTACCCAACCTACTACCCTTTACCCATTAACCCACGACCCTTACCCATCTACCTAAACCAAACCCGGGTCAACGAGGTAATAAATATCGGTCAAACAAATAAAAATAAATAATCATTTACCCGCCCCTATTGTTCTTCCCCCTTTTTACCAGATAAACCCTAATTACCCCGTACACTTTTTCACCGAGATTAAGGGTAAAATCGACCAATCATGGGACTTTTAGAAGGTGTCAAAGTGTCAGATGAGGGCAGGAAACACACGAGTAGACACATGGCAGCATGCTATTGGACCGGACACCTCACAATTCTTGATCAAACGGCTGTGGATGATAGGGAATGATCCTAGGGCTAAAGATGACTCAGAAGAAGCACAAGATGCACACGGATTGCCAACTTGGCACTTACCTCCTAGATCCTTCCTAGCTCGGCTATAAATAAAGGATCATTCTTCATGGATTTGATGTAATTTTTAGTATATTGTTATGCTGTCAATTTTATCTCTGAATTGTAGTTTTTAAAATTCCCTTTGTAAACTCTTAATTTTAGTTAATGAAAATTTAGTCCTGCTCCACTTTTGATCTTAATCTCTTATGTGTTATCTCTTATTTTAGCTTATTTTAAAGTTTTCAGTAGCTTATTACAAATCTCTCTAGCTTATTTCAACATTGTTTATCATTTGTTCAAATTATTTCAAAATATCCAAAAATATTGAGAAAATACCAACAATAAATAAAAAATAAATAATCCAGCTTACAAATAAGCTGTTTTCTTAGTTTGTAAGCTTATATAAGCTCTGTAGTTTATTATAAGCTTTTATTAAGTTCACTATTGTCTTTGTCCTACAAATACCAAAAAGTCAAACAGTCATAAGAAAAAGTCAACTGGAGCTGGAAAATAAGCTGTTGGAATAAGCTGAGTTAATCAGGGGTTATTTTGTGGCTTATTGGTAAGGCTGGGATAAGTTCTATCAGTTTTGTTCAATCAGTTTTAGCAGGACAGCCTGTAAGTGTGATCTTCTATTTTTAGCTTATTAAAAGCTTATTTGTTGCAGCTTATTTTTAGTACTTATTTAAATACTGTTTCTGATTTTCTAGCTTATTATCAGTCTAAGTAGTATTTGAGTATATTAGTTTGTAGCTTTAATCAGCTAGGTATAGGAATATTGCAAATTCAGCTAAGATAAAGGGTGTTTGGCTTACTGTACTATAGGGCTGTTATACTGTTCAATTGCATCTGATTTGGGTTCAGTTTAAATCAAGTCATGGAAATTTAGCTGTGACTAAGGTGGTTTGTTGAGGTTTAACTTGATTTAAGTCATTTAGTCCACTAGAGCCCTTTATAAGTCCCAAACTGTCTTCAGTAAGCTCAGCATAAGCTGAGCTTATTTAGAATCTAATTTTTGCACTTCTGAGTTCCTTATATTAGTTTAAATCAGTGTCCAAGAGTTGGTCGGTATTGGTCAAGAATTGCACACAGTTTGCGCCACTTTTCCATATCTGCTGTTACAGATTGTTTAGTGCAAACCCAGGATTGTGACTGCTGATCTCAGGCTTGATTAGGGTATCAAATAAGCTTAGATTTTAGGCATTTTTTGGCCACTAATAGATTTTCATATAGGCTTTGAGTTCATGATCTGGGATTCACCTTTAGAACTTATCTGATAGCTTATTTGCCATCTGCAAAGTAGGGTAGAAAGCTGTTGAGAACCTGTTTTGGATATAAGCTGTGCAGTAGTTCTAGGGCTTATTCTTCTAGCTAATTTGTCCTTTCTGAGTTGATTTAAGCTTAATACAGCCCAATGCATCTTTCTTGAGCTTTTGAGAAATTTTGGTCAACTTTTGCTTATTTCTAGCTTATTGTCAAACTGCTTTTTGGGCTGTTCTGCTTATTTAAACTGAATTATGTTCTGATTTTATATTTCTTTGATAGACCATTTAATTTCAAATTTACTCAGAAATTTTTAGATTTTTCCAATTAGTTTTAATATTTTTAAATCATTTAATTAGTTTTAACTAGTTTTAAATTCATAAAAAAAATTATTAAAAAGTCAAAAAAATATTTTTCTTTTTCCAAAAATTTTCTTTTATCATTTTTAATATAGGAAAAATTAATTTGCATTTTTAGGGCTTAAATTTTAGAAAATCACTTTTATTTACGTTTTTAAAATTACGTCGCGTTCGTTTTTAAAATCCAATTTTCGTTTAAATATTTAGTTTAATTGTTCCATTAGCTTAGTTTAATTAGTTTATCTTGTTTGTTATTTTAATATTAGTAGTGTAATCCAAAATCAATCACTCTTATTCACATTCACTACACGAATCACAAATCCCGAATCACTAAATTCCATTCAATCTTCATCGGGACTACGACTCGGGTTACACATATTTCCTTTGTGTTTCCTTTGGAGAAATATATAATATAATTGACATATCACATTCAAATATCATAAACTTGTATGAATTGTAAAATTTAAGTAATATATAAACTAAGTCAAAATAAATTTACATTTACATAGCCAAAATATATAAACAAAAGATACATTAAGAAATAAATAAACTATCTTGAATAGTTTTGTAAACACCAACTATTTTCTCTCTTGTTTCTTCTATTACTTTGTTCCTATCATCAACTTTCTTCTGATGCTCCAAAATGATCTTTAAATCTTCCTCGTTCTTTTCTTCCAGTTTCTTTATACGCTTGTTGTAAATTTCTATCAATGTGTTTTCAGTACCATACTGGCCTTTATTACATTTCTCCCAAATTTCTTGGGATATGTTAAAAATTTTCTTTAACATTTCAGGGATTGGAGGAGAATCATCCCTTGGGCATTTTTTTTTGTTTGAAACAGGAGTTGAAGAGGATTCAACCATTGAAATTTGAAATATCAAAGGAGTTGTATATGAACGGTTTTCCATGTCGATAGGTATAAATAGGCTTGAGAGGTATATGAGCGGTCCCCAATACTTTAGGCGGGAAGATGGACCATGGAAATGCGCCAAAAGTAAACAGATGGATAATATTGGTCCGATTTGGTTTGTGTTTGGTTTGGATTGACTAGTGTAATTGATTTGGAAGTGTGTTTGGTGTTGGATTGACTTATTGACTTGTTGATTAGGGTAATTGATATTTTCTATATTAATGATATTAAATCTGATTAGGGTTTGACTCGACAAAATGAAACCGAGGGAATGTTTGGAATGATTCAGGATCAGGTTCATTATTATTGACCCGAGGGAAGTGTGTACGTTAAGGGTGCGTTAACGCACCTGCGTTAACCCCTTAACGCCACGTTAAGGTGAGCTATAATAATAATAAAAAAAATCATTTCTACCCCCTCTAGAGTACTATGTATCCGTTGTGTTAAAAAAAATTACAAAACACCCCCTTGGTTCTTAAGTGGGCTAATCAAATTCAAATTCAAAAATTCAAAATTCAACTACAAGCGGGATAATTTAATTTCAAATTCAAATTTCAGGGTGCCTATATATACAACACCACCAGAGTATTATTATCACACACACAAGTCACACACAACTCACCGGTTGTGGAACAACCGGCAAATCCCTTTGGACTGAGTGAGGATGAACTCCGACTTCTGGAGCAAGATGAGGAAGTGAGGAGAGAAATAGAACAACGCGAACTAGAAGAGGAAGCTGCTCGTATGGAGCAGGAGAGAAATTGGTTTGATATTATGGAAGGAAAGTATTATGATGGGGAGTTTAGGTCCTCTTCGAGTGAGGATGGTTGGGTTTCAGATGATTCATTTTCTTAATTTGTAGTTTTAGTTTCTATTAATCGTACTATGTATTGTGTTTTAAGTTTAATGTTTAATGTAATTTGTGTTTTAACTTTAATGATTAATGTAATTCGTGTTATTTGTTAAATGAAGTATTAATCATAGTTTAGGGGTTCATTTTGAAAATAGTTGAGTTAAAGGTGAGTTAAGGGTGAGTTATGATTGCGGGTGTTTTTTTTGAGTTAAAGGTGAAAAGTTTAAAGCTGACGTGGCAGTGTGTTAAACTTTAACACTGAGTGACCATTGGTAATGCTCTTAAATTTGGTTAACTACGAAGTAAGGAAATTAGAAGTGTACGTGAGACCATGGTTGTCAGGATCCCGATCCTGATCTTAGGATCTTACGATTTTACGATACTACAAAGCAAAAACGATCCGGATCTTACAAAGGATCTTTGAAAGCTTAAGATCTTAGAGGATCCCGATCTTTACCATAGGATCTTAAGAACTAATACAATCCGATCTTACTTTTCTCGAACCACAAACTAAAAAAGTATGGAATGTATTTTGTAGAATTAAAAAAAAAAACGTGTTAATACTCTTAAAAATTTCATAATCATAATTTAAGACAACATTTCTATGAAATATTTACATAATTTGTGTTTATGATATATATTAATTTATAGATTTGTATAATATTACAAAAACTATTAACAAAATGACATTATAGTAGGATCTTAAGATCCCGATCCGATCTTACAAGCTCGATCTTGCAAAGACGAAATCGATCCTAAGTAGGATCCCGATTTTGAAAACCTTGTGAGACATTTGGGATAAAAACGGAACACACGAGGGCTATTGGACTATTCGAGACATGCTACCCGTAGACTAACATATTTGGATTTATTGGACTATTCGTTTGGTTATTGTTTGAGTTACGGATTGGTTTAGCTTTAAGGGTTTAGGGTTTAGGGTTTGTATAAATACTCGTTATATTATAAATTACTCGGGAAATTGATTTTCAATAAAGTCTTTTGACTTGGAAACGTTCGATAAATGAAAGAGTCATGGCGAAATTTTGTTATTTCCAAAGATTAATTTTGTCGTAAGTCCAAACTTGTTTTAAATCATAAAACAAGTATATATACCTTGTACTTAAAAATGGGATTATGGGAAAATACCGACGATTACCAATCGACTCTCCTTTTTGGATATGTTTGTTGTTAGTTATCTCTTTGACTTCTTTTCGTCATCTCATCTCGACTCGAGTTATCGTCAATACTCTTCTCGACTATTCGGTTATTCGCTTTTTTGGAGTGAGTACTCGTGAGTCCGTGTTCTCTACCGTTACACGAATGATGATACCAAACCCTTTTAAGAGGCTAAAACGAGATTATTTTTGGAAATGAGAATGATTAACTTTTGAAAACTCTTGCGCATTTGATTTTTTTGGTGAATGTCGTGCCGAGTACGTTGCTTTGCGATACGTTGCGTTAAATCGTTTGATACGATATTCATTTTCTTTAACTTTTAAAAAATTTTAATATATTAGAGTATTTTCTTTTGTTTTGGCGGTGGATTTTAGCGTGACTTAATTAGAATACCGCCAATTTTGTCCGTATAATATTCAACTACGGATTACTGATACCCGCGGGGAAACCCGAAAAACCGATGGATAATATTAATCGGGTATCCGGTGGGATATGGGGCGAGTACGGGTACGGGTACACTAAAACCCGCCCCGAACCCGAACCGTTGCCATCCCTAGTTACCGGCTATAGCCGGATTTCACCGCCACGTCGGCACCATTAGCCTTTTTTTTTTATTTATTTTAATTTATTTTTTATTTTTTTACTTTTACAAATCTTGCCACGTCAGCTATAGTTAAACCAAACCACAAATTCAATATTCAACCGGCAATTAATCCCTTTACCCGATCATTTGTAAACACACACAATAATCAATAAACCCTAATCAACACACACATTCTTCTGGCAAACACAAGCACACAAACAATGAATCCAAATAACAACAAAGGTATATTTTTTAATGTTTTCACATATTAGTTGATGATTGATTGTACAATAATTAGTATCAGGCTTTTGATCTATAAATGGTGATGTTTGTGGTTGTTACCGATCGATTCTATTGTAAAATGGGGTTGTTTTGTATTTTATAATGGTTGTTATGCTATGTCTAATGTATGCTCTGTTTTTTTTGTTTTCCATATTTTGATTTTCATATATATAATGGTTGTTATGCTATGTCTTATGTGTTTTGTGTCTGAGTATTTTTTGTTGCCTGTTTGTGAGTACACTGAGAGGTCTAAATCAATAAGAGCATTGGAATATGCCTAGTTTGTGATTGGCCAGTAATGAGAGTACCTAGCAGACTTGTTTGTGCTTGGCCACCAATGAGAGGTCCAAATGCAGCCTATTAGAGTACACTGAGATGTCCATTAAGACTACAAATACAGTCTTTTGAACTGTTTGTGAGTACCCTGAGAGGTCCAATGTTTGTGAGTACACTGAGAGGTCCAATTGAGACTTCAATTGCAGCCTAGTTGGCCACCAATGAGACTTGAAATGCAGCCTAGTTTATGCAACATTGCTTCATTGTTTGGGATACCACAAAAGAGGACCAAAATATGAGAAAACAATGGATTCTTCTGCAATGGTAAACCATCAAAAGGTTTTTCTTTGATTGTGATATAGTTTAACATTTGAATCAATAAAACTGATCTAACAGTTGTTATTTGTAGATGTCATACAAATTTCTTCTGATTCAAGCAGTTTAGAATCAAATGACGGTGCTCTCAACATCCTTCCTGGCCTCCTTGCTTGGTATTATCCAGAGCAACATTCTGATGTAAGTACTGATACTTGGGAATTGGAAACTATCCAAGCCATTGAACCTCCAGAGGAACTCCCATCTCAAGCTCCTATCCTGGCTCTCCCTGTTAGGAATTACTAGAATAATATTTTATTTTCATTCCTGCTGTTAGTTATAGCGGTTCCTGCTGGCAGGTATGTAGTTCCTGCTGGTAGTGCAGGTTGTTCCTGCTGTTAGTTGTCATTGTTGCGGGTAATCCGTATGTTTAGAAAGTTTGTTAGAGTTATTTTAGGAAGAGATTGAGTTTTGTAAGCCTTTAAACGAATTCTTAATATCTTTAGTGAATAAAAGATCCATAGAGGATCAACATTTTATAGTTTGTTTTCTTCTTAACTCTTGTGTTTAGATTCCGCCTAAGCATAAGTTTCATTCATAGAGATTCTCTTAGGCTGTTTGTGATTACATAGACAGTCTACCAAGCTCAAAGATCTATCAGGAAGGCACGATCCAACAAGTGGTATCAGAGCCTGGTGAGGATCTCTGTCGAAGAAGAAAAATTCTCTAAACAATCTCTTAAACCCTTTCACAATGGAAGCCGACAATCCTGAAAATTCTGTCATTAACAATGAGAAACCTGAAACTACTCAAGTCCAACAACAAATTGTCACAACCTCTGTGTCGAACAGTAATGCTAAATTCCCATACCTCAAGAAGGATGAGTATGAAGTCTGGGCTATGAAGATGGAGTACTGGATCTCGAACAATGATCATAACCTGTGGAATGTTATCCTTAATGGTAACAGCAAGAAGAAGATTAGGAGAGGTCAGAATGGGAACATCATCATACTTCCACCTGTAACAGTAGAGGAGCAGATTGCTGTACAAAGGGAGACCAAGGCAAGAACTCTTTTGCTTCAGGCTCTCCCGGAAGGCCACATGGGTGATTTTCATCACCTGGATGATGCTAGGGAAATCTGGCTTGCTGTAAAAGCTAGATTTAGAGGGAATGATGAGTCCAAGAAGATGAGGAAGTCCATGCTCAAGCAGGAATTCCAAGAGTTCAAGATCTCTGAGGCTGAAGGGATTCACAAGGGATATGATCGATTTTACAAGATCCTGAGCCAACTCAACCAGTTGCAGGCCCGACCAGACAATGAAGACTGCAACACCAAGTTTCTGAGGGCTTTACCTCCATCCTGGTCTCAAGTTTCCATCACCTTAAAGGCCAGAGGTGGGCTTGATTTCATGAGCTTTGATGACCTGTATAATAAGCTTAAGACCGTTGAGATCGACATCAAAGGGTTTTCTTCTTATTCATCTCACACTCCAACTCATACTGCATTTGTTAGTGCTACCAGCACTAACAAGGTCTCATATGGTGACAGCCCAACCCCCTCATCTTCATCTATTTCCTATTCCCCTGCAACAGCGAGATCACAGTCAAGATCTGACAATGTTGTTGAGGAAGTTCTTCATTCACTTGTTGCTGAAAGTGCTCCACAACAACAATTTGTCTATGATGACTTTGACCAAATTGATCAACTGGATCTGGAAGAGATGGACATTAAGTGGCAGATGGCTATGCTGGCATTGAAAGTTAACAGGTTTGAGAAGAAGGCAGGGAGGAGAATCAAATTAGATGGAGAGGAGGGAGCAAGGTTTGACAGGAGGAAGGTGAAGTGCTACAGATGTAATCAACCAGGTCACTTTGCTAGAGAATGCCCAGATAAGAAGGTGGATGACAAAACAAGGTATTCTGCATTCAAGATTCAAGAATTGGAGTCAGAAGAACCTAAAGCCTTGCTGTCTGTGGATGCTATGCTGGATTGGGAACAACATGAGGTAGCTGATGCAGTAAGAGGAGCTGCAAAGGTCTATGGGATGATTGCTGGATATGGTGCTCAGACACAAGTGGCTGGAGAATTTGGTTTGATGGGCTCCCCATCACAGGTACAAAATTGTCCCTTTGGTTGTGAAATTAAATATGCTGCTCTTAAGAGAGAGTTTGATGATATTGAGCCTCAATATAATGAATTGTTTGTTAAGGTTCAAGCTTATGAAAATGCACTGAAAACATTAGAAAAACAAAAGGTTTGGTACCAAAATAATCAGATAGCATATGAAGAGAAAATTAGGGTTTTAAAGAGAGACTTAGAAAACACCACTAATTGTTTAAAACATTCTGAGAGAGAATATGATAAGGTAATTTTAGAGAAACAGGAATTACAGGCTAAGCTAGAAAGTGAAGAGATCAAGTGTACTTCATACAAAGAATCAACTAGACTTGTAGATAAATTGAATGCTAGTTCTCAGTATGTAAAGTCTAAGAGAGGTATGGGGTATCCTAAAACAGATGACTCTTCTGAGTCAAGAAGCTTTGACCCAACCCCTAAGGAGGTTAATTATCAAATTCCTGTAAAGTATGTAAAAGAAGGAGAAATGCATGCTGTTCCTCCTCCTATAAGAGGAGTGTTTAAACCTGTCCCTATTCACTCAGACCTTGACATAGACTTAGATGAATCACATAGGTCTTATGGTAAAAAGTCCAATGACTTGCCTAATCTTGATTGTGACTCTAATGATTTTGTCTCTTGTTCTAACAGTGACAAATCTTCAGAAATCAAGGCCAATGACTATGCCACATGTGATTCAACTGACAAGTCTACCTCAACCAAGTCAGAAGATTTCTCCTCAGAAGTAGTTGATGATGAATCTCCTTCAAAGAAAGCTGCATTTGAAGATATTTCTTTTGATTATGTTAAAAACAATGATGTTTCTAGTTTTGGTTCTGTTTTAAACAATGATGTTTCTGGTTTTAATTTTGTTAAGAATAATTTTGTTTCATCTTGTGGTTGTGAAAAGTCTGGTTGCAATAAGAAGAGTTATGCTAAGAATAAGTCTTTTAGGAAGAAATCTTGTTTTGTGTGTGGTAGTTATACTCATCTTATCAAAGACTGTGATTTTTATGAGAATCAGATGGGTATGTGTGCTGGTCAACAGCAAACCAGGTCTATGTGGAACAATGTTAATAATATACCCCCATATGTTCCTCAAGAAGCTAGAATGAACTCTTGTAGAGCTTCTTTTCCTGCTGGTAGACCAGTTCCTGCAGGTAAACCTGTTGCTGCTGGTAAGCCAGTTTCTGCTGGTAAGCCTGTTGCTGCTGGTAAGCCAGTTCCAGCTGGTAGTACCAATTCTGCTGGTTGGAGGAGGAATGTTGCTAGACCTTTCTACAGACCTACAAGCACTTATTTTCAGAATAAACTTCGGCCTGTTTATTTTGACACCATGCACATGGGGGGAGGGGGGTGATGTGTTTCAAGGGATACACCCGTTAGGAGTCCAAGTTTTAAAAATTTTAACACGATTTACCAATGATTCAAACGAAACACATACAAGCAAGTATACTCGTCCGTATGTAGTAAGAGATAATTGAGGTAAGCCGAGGTCGTTCACTAGGATTTGTTTTGTTTGTGTGATGTGAATTTTTGTAAATAAATAGCAATCCAACTAAGCAATTCTAATTAGAAAGCAAATAAAGATGATGAAAATTCAATAATTAAAAGACTACACTTGCCTAGACTAGTTTGCACAATTCCTTTGACATGATTATGACATTGGTTCCATTTGATTATGATCAACAAATTAGATGGTGTTCTAATTCGATTAGTGGTGTACTAACTATATTGTTTCAAATACTTTCAATCCCCGTCAAGATTTAGGGATTATAAAAACAATATTTAAGAATTGATCAATCCAAGATTAACACAACTCAATTACCCGATTCACTTTCGTTTCACAAATAATTGACAACCACACTATTTAGCTTTCCAAGTTAAATTAAGTTTCTTATGAAATGGTCAATACATAAGGTAAAGCCCTCATAGACAAAGGTTTACAACTAACTTACTAACAATGTCTTTTTCAACCCAATACATCATTAGAAATTACCCAAACTTAATAACTCTTTGGTGGAGAAAACTTAAGATAGCACAACTCGTTCTTAGTGTTAACTTTTCTTTTGTGTTAGAACCAATAAGTCATAATCAATCAAATGAATAATAAATCAAACATCATCTAGGCAAGTGCATAAGGCACTTAGCCACTCATGGTAAACAAAGTAATAACCATAAGAAATTGATCAATAGTAAACATGATTGAATAGTCTTACAAAATGTTGTAATGATGATTACAAGTAATGAAGAACACTTGTGAAATGATCAACAATGATCCTTGCGTAATTGAAGTTATGATTGGTAAAAGGTTTAGTCTCCTTTTCCTGCGTTTTCCTCCTCTTTGTCGCCCCAAATGTAAGAGAAAATAGTGACAGAATTTTGTTGTAGTTTATTATATCTTGATTGTCCCTTCTCTCTATGTTTTTCTTATCCTTATGTAGGGAGATTACCCTTTGCCAACAAGAAAACAACTTGGGCTCCAAGTGACATAATGATGCAGGAACTTTAGTGATTAGAAGTAAATGATTGGCCTTGGTGTTAATGGTGCTTAAAGTGAAGAGTTAATGCAACTCTTCATGTCAATTTTTCTGCATACCTCAGGTATGAAAATGTAGACCCTGGGTATGGGTGACAGCGACGGCTATACCTCAGGCATGAATTCTTATACCTCAGGCATGAGCTCCCCTTCTTTAAACCTTGGGTCTAGAAACTTAAACCTTGGGTTTAGACCAAGTCTTGCACATAACTTTCAACTCAGAGCTAGCATATAATTCCCACTTGTAACACACTTCTTGGCACTTATTCATGACTTCATTTCCACATCTTTCTCTTGAACTTGAACATAATCATAGCATGAATCTTTGTCTTGAACGGAAAACTTCACTTCGCGCATATTTACTTGATTTTGTCGACTTTTCTTCATCTTTTTCTCTATTTCCTTCGACATAGTTGTACCTGAACCTAAACACATCTTTTGCACCTTTTAAGCGTAAAATGTTCATAAATACAACCAAATAACATGCATAATCATAAGAATAACGCTATAAAAACATGTTCAAAATGAGCGTTATCAAATCCCCCACACTTACACATTGCTTGCCCCCAAGCAAATCTAGCTTTTAAGAAAATCCATATGATAAAAACGAGATGCAAATCTATCCAGCACAAGTACAAGATAAGATCCATCTATTTAGGCTTATAAATGAAAAGATGAGATGTTTGACAATACCTTAATGATTCTCTTGCCTAATAACATATTAAGACACCTCACGAAAGGAATATGAAGTATGATTCACTCAACACTCATTTGTAGTGATTGGAAAATATAATATAATCACACTCATTGCACAGATATAATCCAAATATTACCATAGGCTTGTACAAGAAACAAAACTCAACCGACGTGGCGTAAGCACCAAATGTAAACATCTAAGAGGAATTTTATTCGGGTTTAGGGTTTCAAGGGTTATATGAGATTATTGTGTCACTATCTCATGTAAAACATAATAGCTCGCTAACAACGAAGTCTCGAATTATTAAATAACGGATGGTCACTAAGGATAACCTTAGCTCGCTAACAACGCTATCTCTTTCCTCAAGAAATCGGATGGTCACCACATGTCATTACACTTGATAACTTCACAAAGTCAAAAGGGGTAAGGATAAGACATGGGATATATATATATATATATATATATATATATATATATATATATATATATATATATATATATATATATATATATATATATATATATATATATATATATATATATATATATTTGGTTTTAATATTGAAAAACTTTACAAATAGCCAAAGTCTACAACCAAGTGCTACTAGCTACATCACCACTTTCCTTTGAAATTGAGATTCTTCCTTGATATCATACATTCATAGCTCATTGGCTATCCATGTCATCAAACAACGACGATGACTTATATATATATATATATATATATATATATATATATATATATATATATATATATATATATATATATATATATATATATTTTTTTTTTTTTTTTCCATACCAATATATAATCCATGAGATTATCTTGGAGTTCGCAACTTTCTCATTTTCAAGGATTCCCACATAACAACCATATTTCCAAGTAGCTAGTAACCAACCAAGACTTGACTAAGGGTAAGGTTAAGGATAAAGGTGAGAAATATTTTTATATTTTTCTGGTGTAACAAAATGAAAAGGCTGGCACGGAGGGTGAACTAATGGAATCTAGCACTAAAAATGAGTGCTAACAAATGGGTCCATGGAAGTGGTTAACTAACCAATGTGGCTAGCTAATATATCAATATGTGTAAAATGGAAGGCCATTTGGTTTAATTCCTAAGGTAGCCTCTTATCACGCGAATACATTTATATCACACGAATGTGATCTCACTATGGTCTGGTAATGATTTGCATGTACAAGTTCTAGAATAAATAAGATCACTGGCACACTCATAGCAAAAAGATTAGAGCATAAAAGATATATGCTATATAAGAATAGGCTTCAAATCCTCACAATTTAGTTGAATGGGTTATGGTTGTGCTGTCAATGTTATCAATCCAAAAAAAATGGATTGCAATGCCAATCATGACACATCTCAAATTTTCAAAAATTACATGTTTTATTAGTGGATTAATCTAGTTATTCTTTCTCAATTATTCTCAACGTACGAAAACAACTAGATAAAAGGGGCAAACAGTTTAAAAGTCGGCTCAAATTTATAGAAAAAATTAAAAATCTAGATCATTTCCTATTTCCTCCCCCCCACACTTAAGTTTGACATTGTCCTCAATGTTAAGAACGATAAATCATAAAAATAGGGAAATGAAACATAAGAGAAATGATATTGCCTGAGCTTAAGGAATAGGAAGATTTCATTTGATTTCAAGATCAAGCATCCTAACCTGCATAATTATCAAAACAAAAACACACAAAAATGCAAAATATTTTTGTATTTTATTATTCATAATATTAAGGCCCCCACACTTATGGTGAAACCATCGGGGCATAAAAAACAAACACATGGGTTGCCTCCCGAGAAGCGCTAAATTTATTAATGAGTCATCAACCTGACTCATTCTTTCTTACTTTGGTGGTTTATCTTTAGGATTCTTTCCTAATTTCTTTGGAATATACACCACATTTCCCTTTACTATTCCTTTTCCAGTTTTATCAATATCATGCAACTTCGCGGTGTTACACGTTCTAGGAAGAACATCCCAGATGTAACCAGTTTTCGCAGCCCATTGTATTACTTTTTTATAATCGGCTGGAAAAGGTGCCATGAAGGGAATAGCAGTATATTTCTTTTTATCGAGCATTTCAAGTGGAATTTCCTCACTTGACATTTAATTTAATTGCTCCTCATCATGGTATAGTTTAATTTGATGTCCACTAACAATGAAAGTTCCACCCTTCTTATCATATAGTTCAACATATCCGGATGGAAAACCATGTTTTACCACGAATGGACCAAACCATTTGGTTCTGAGTTTAGGAGCTTTGAATTTATACTTTGAATTGAACAAAAGAACTTTGTCTCCAGCCTTGAATTCTTTACGGATTCTTAGCTTCCTATCATGATAAGCTTTTGTTCGAGCTTTGTATAATTTTGAGTTTTCATATGCTTGGAGTCTCAATTCATCGAGTTCATGTAATTGTAAAAATCGTTTTTCTCCAGCGATTTTTAAATCAGGATTACATTGCCTCAATGCCCAGTAAGCACGATGTTCAATTTCAAATGGTAAATGACAATTTTTTCCATATATAAGTCTGTACGGGGTTGTACCAATTGGAGTTTTATATGCGGTTCTAAACGCCCATAGAGCATCATCGAGTTTCCTTGACCAAACAGAAGGATTATCCTTAACTATTTTTTCAAGTATTCTTTTTAAAGCTCTATTGGTGTTTTCAACTTGACCACTGGTCTGAGGATGGTATGCTGTTGAGAAACGATGGTGGACCCCATATCTTTTCATAGCTTTTTCCATTTGATGATTGCAAAAATGAGTTCCTCTATCGCTTATCAAAGCTTTTGGAATTCCGAATCGAGAGAAAAGCTTTTTCAGAAAATTCACAACTACTCGTGCATCGTTAGTGGGTAAAGCTTCTGCTTCCGCCCATTTGGAAACATAATCTATTGCAACGAGGATGTATTCGAATTTATGAGATTTAGGAAAAGGTCCCATGAAGTCAATTCCCCAAATATCAAATATTTCAGAAACTTGGATACTTTTTTGTGGCATTTCGTCTCTACGAGAAAGATTACCAGATTTTTGGCATGCATCACAATTCTGCACAAGTGTATGTGCTTCTTTAAAAATCGTTGGCCAATAAAATCCCGCATCAAAAACTTTTTTAGCGGTGGTGGATGGTCCATAATGTCCTCCGGTTGGGCCGTGATGACATTCATCAAGAATTTTTCGAGTTTCGGAACCATACACGCATCTTCTTATTATACCATCGGGGCACATTTGAATAGATACGGTTCATCCCAAAAATAATATTTTAAGTCTGCAAAGAATTTACTATGCTCAGCATGAGATAGACCTTTTTGTAATATTCCTCCAGCTAAATAATTTGCATAATCAGCAAACCATGGAATTTCTTCATCTTCAATTCCCATAAGAGTTTCGTCGGGAAAGTAATCACCAATCTCGTTTTCACCTAATTCCTCTAAATTTGGATTTTCTAATCTAGATAAATGATCTGCCGCCACATTTTCTGCGCCTTTCTTATTCTGGATTTCAATGTCAAACTCTTGAAGCAATAAAATGCATCGGATAAGACGTGGTTTTGCATCTTGTTTAGCAAACAGATATTTCAGAGCTGAATGATCGGTGAATACAATTGTTTTTGATAAAACAAGATAGGAACGAAACTTGTCGAATGCAAAAACTACAGCTAAAAGTTCTTTTTCAGTCACTGTGTAGTTTTGTTGGGCACTATTCAAGGTTTTGCTAGCAAAATATATAGGACGAAAATGTTTACCATCTCGCTGTCCTAATACTGCTCCAACAGCATAATCACTTGCATCGCACATGAGTTCAAACGGCAACTTCCAATCTGGTGAAACCATAATTGGTGCATTTGTTAGCTTGTTTTTTAATGTTTCAAATGCCTTGATGCACTCTTCATTCAAATCAAAGACTGAATTTTTTTCAAGCAATTTCTTCATTGGACGAGATATTTTTGAAAAATCTTTAATGAATCGACGGTAAAATCCCGCATGTCCCAAAAAACTTCTAACGCCTTTAACGTTAGTTGGGGGTGGTAACTTAGCAATAGCATCAATTTTTGCTTTTTCAACTTCGATCCCTTTACTCGAAATCTTGTGACCAAGGACAATTCCTTCTGTCACCATAAAATGACATTTTTCGCAATTAAGTACGAGATGAGAAGTTTTGCATCTTTCAAGCATTTTATCAAGATTGGAAAGGCATGACTCAAATGAGTCTCCAAATACTAAAAAATCATCCATGAATACTTCTATGGAGGTTTCAAGCATATCTTGAAAAATAGCAATCATGCATCTTTGAAATGTTGCTGGTGCGTTACAAAGACCAAAAGGCATACGCCTATAAGCATATGTGCCAAACGGACACGTGAATGTGGTTTTTTCTTGATCAGCTGGATCAATTGGAATTTGAAAGTAACCGAAAAATCCATCGAGAAAGCAAAAGTATTTGTTCCCCGCAAGTCTTTCCAACATTTGATCCATGAACGGTAATGGAAAATGATCTTTTCTGGTGGCATCATTTAATTTTCTATAATCAATGCATACCCGCCAACCAGTGATAGTTCTTGTAGGAACAAGTTCATTACGTTCATTAGTTACGACAGTTGTTCCTCCTTTCTTAGGAACATAGTGAACAGGACTCACCCATGAGCTATCCTCGATAGGATAAATAATTCCAGCGTCAAGAAGTTTGATTATTTCTGTCTTAACTACTTCCTTCATATTTGGATTGAGTCTTCGTTGTCTTTGAACAACTGGTTTAGAATCAGTTTCAAGATTTATTTTATGTTTGCAAAAGTTTGGACTTATTCCAGGAATATCAGAAGTTTTCCAAGCAAAAGCTTCTTTATGCTTTTTGAGTATAGAAACTAGTCGTTCTTTTTCATCAGGTTTAAGTTTTGAAGATATGACAACTGGAAGAAGAGAATTCTCTTCCAAAAATGCATATTCCAAATGATCAGGAAGAGGTTTCAAAACTAGATCTACTGGCGGTTCTTCAATTGAGGTTGAAATTCTCATATCATTATTGAATTCTAACTCTTCAAAGTTAGTATTTTCTTCCTCCGAAATTTCTTCGGTGTCAATCTGCATAAATTCAGCAAATTCACTATCGAGATCTTCATCACTGATTTGTCCAGATGTTTTATGAGTCTTAATTCTTTCATCAAGCAACTCATCGAATGTTTCTTCTGTTATATCATCGATAACATCAATGCTATAACAAGTGTCATCATTAGCATGAGAATACTTCATTGCTTGATTAATTGAAAAATAAATTCTTTCATCCCTAACTCCAAGGTTGAGTTTCTTGTTTTTTACTCGAATGATAGCATCTGCAGTATTTAGGAAAGGTCTTCCTAGAATTAATGGAACTTTGCTATCTTCTTCCATCTCTAAGATCACAAAATCAACAGGAAAAATAAATTTTCCAACTTGAACAAGCATATTTTCAGCTACTCCAACAGGATACTGGATAGTATGGTTGGCTAATCGTATACTCATTCTTGTTGGTTTCAATGTTTTGATTGAAAGTTTCGCATACAACGAGTATGGCATAAGATTGATACTTGCACCAAGATCGGCTAAAGCATCACAAGTGATTGAATTTCCCAAGGTACACGGAATAAGAAAACTTCCTGGATCACTGAGTTTCTTTGGTAATTTATTTTCAATTATTGCAGAACAATCTTCATTTAAGAAAGTAGCAGAAATGTTTTCCATTTTGCTTTTATTATTAACAAGTTCTTTCAAAAACTTCCCGTAATTGGGCATTCCAGCTAGAACATCAACAAGAGGAACATTGATTCTAACTTCTTTTAGTAAATCAATGAACTTTCCATATTGTTCTTCCATTTTTTCCTTCCTCAAACGTTGAGGGTATGGAATTCTTGGTTTATATGGTTTGAGTGTTGGAGTAGGTTTATCAACTGGTGTAGAAACTGGTTCATTTTCTTTATATTCCTCTTCTACTTCATCCCCACTATCATTTTGGACAACAGGAGTTGTTTGGGTTGGGTTGGGTGGTGGATCATAAGATAGAACACTACGAGTATATATAGCATTCACATGCTCATTTCTTGTTTGTGGTGG
This sequence comes from Artemisia tridentata subsp. tridentata, assembly GCA_021014915.2. Lineage (NCBI taxonomy): Eukaryota > Viridiplantae > Streptophyta > Magnoliopsida > Asterales > Asteraceae > Artemisia > Artemisia tridentata. The sequence continues at coordinate 170,169,586 of CP139507.1, read as the reverse complement.
ACGATAATTTCCAGATGATGATGGTTTTGGATTGGTTTGAGTATTACTTGGCAAGGTACCGGATGGTCTTGCAGCGAGTTGATCAGAAAGACGACCAAATTTGGTCTCAAGATCTTGGATAGAAGCTTGATGATTCTTTTGACCTTGTTCAACCTTGCTTTTAAGCATAAAGAATTGATTTTTCATGAATTCGTTCATTTGTTTTTGAGCATGCACAAATTCACGCATGGTTTTTTCGAATTCAGATTCTTCGTTTTTTGTTTCACGAGAACGATTTTCATCATGAAAAGATGTTTGACGGTTTTCATCACGAGTTTGGGAACGATTATCATCCCTTGGTGGACGATCTTGCCAATCTCGAGAATTTCTACCATAGTAGTTTCCACGATATCCTCCTCCTCGATATCCTCCAGAAACATAATTAGCTTCTGCTTCGGGACCTCCCATGGGTTTATCATCACACTCGGATGAGGAGTGATTTCCACCACAATGAGTACATCCCTCATGAATTTCTTTAATTTCTTTTTGGATACTTTCGAATTTGGAATCAATTTTAGAGGTAAAATCTTTCATCATATCCAAGATTTTGGAATTTTCATTTGTTGCTTCCGCAAATGCAACCGTTTTTCGTTGAGGTTTAGTTTTGGCATCTTTAGACCAATCAAGATTAAGGAGTACACGGTCTTCTAGTAAATTGTAAGCTTCATTAGGAGTCTTATAAAGGAAAATTCCTCCGGCATCAAGTATGCCTTGAGTTGCGTCATCTAGACCATGGTAAAAGATTTGGATAATATTACTACGTGACAATCCATGCCCATGACAACTACGGAGCATGTTTTTCATTCGAAGCCAAGCTTCAACAAGATTTTCTCCTTCTTTTTGAGTAAAACTACGAATTTCACCTAAGAGTCGATCAAACATGGCTGGTGGAAAGAAACGTCCAACAAACGCTCTTCTCATTTGGTCCCAAGTTGTAATCACTCCGGGGCTTAATTCATTATACCAAATTTTCGCTTCTCTGGTGAGAGACGATGGAAAAAGTTTAAGTCGGATTGAATTTGGATCGGTAGTTCCATAACGAAACATGTCACAAATTTCAAGGAAATCGGCAATATGTTTATGTGGATCAGATTTAACTCTACCATCAAATTGGTTGTCTTTAATCATAGAGAGATGATGACCTTTGATAGTAAAATTTTCTCCTAGATTCACGGGAATAATTGCGGCTTCGGGCGTAGGAGCTACTACCCTATTGGTACCCCACATGGGTTGATCGTCAGCCATTGGAAATGGTATTTCTTGAAAAAGATTAACGATTGGATGAACTTCGGAAAGGTTTTCAAATGGTGGATTTTTGGTTCTTGGTTTTCTTTGATCGGGTGGAATAAATGGAGTTTTCTTTTTACAAAATAAACGTTCGGGATTAGACAATGGTGAACTTAATTCTTCGTTAGAAGAACGAGTGGTCATACACGAGAAAAACGAGCCTATCGAAAAGGATTTAAAAACTAATTTTTTTTATATGGTCAGGCCGGCGGTATGGAATTACTGGCCGACGGTTTGGTCGAATTCGAAAAGAAAATTTTAGACAGAAAGATTATACCGCCCGGTTTAGATTTATACTGGCGGTTTTGGACTTAAAATTTTTTTTTTATATATTTTTTTACGTGATACCGGCGGTTTGGATTTTCTAGCCGACGGTTTGGTCGAACAGTAAGATTATACCGCCCAGTTTTGATTTATACCGGCGGTATGGGAGAAAAATTTTAAAAGATTTTTTTTTTTTTTTTTTTTTTTTTTTTTTTTTTTTTAGAGAGAACCTAAAGAATACGCTAAAGAGCAACAATACTAGTAAGATTAAAACTAATGAATTATAAGCAAAAACTCACTCAAACGAGATTCAAATCCTCGGCAGCGGTGCCAAAAACTTGATGTGTTTCAAGGGATATACCCGTTAGGAGTCCAAGTTTTAAAATTTTTAACACGATTTACCAATGATTCAAACGAAACACATACGAGCAAGTATACTCGTCCGTATGTAGTAAGAGATAATTGAGGTAAGCCGAAGTCGTTCATTAGGATTTGTTTTGTTTGTGTGATTTGAATTTTTGTAAATAAATAGAAATCCAACTAAGCAATTCTAATTAGAAAGCAAATAAAGATGATGAAAATTCAATTATTAAAAGACTTCACTTGCCTAGACTAGTTTGCACAATTCCTTTGACATGATTGTGACATTGTTTCCATTTGATTATGATCAACAAATTAGATGGTGTTCTAATTCGTTTAGTGGTGTACTAACTATATTGTTTCAAATACTTTCAATCCTCGTCAAGATTTAGGGATTATAAAAACAATATTTAAGAATTGATCAATCCAAGATTAACACAACTCAATTACCCAATTCACTTTCGTTTCACAAATAATTGACAACCACACTATTTAGCTTTCCAAGTTAAATTAAGTTTCTTATGAAATGGTCAATACATAAGGTAAAGCCCTCATAGACAAAGGTTTACAACTAACTTACTAACAATGTCTTTTTCAACCCAATACATCACTAGAAATTACCCAAACTTAATAACTCTTTGGTGGAGAAAACTTAAGATAGCACAACTCGTTCTTAGTGTTAACTTTTCTTTTGTGTTAGAACCAATAAGTCATAATCAATCAAATGAATAATAAATCAAACATCATCTTGGCAAGTGCATAAGGCACTTAGCCACTCATGGTAAACAAAGTAATAACCATAAGAAATTGATCAATAGTAAACATGATTGAATAGTCTTACAAAATGTTGTAATGATGATTACAAGTAATGAAGAACACTTGTGAAATGATCAAAAATGATCCTTGCGTAATTGAAGTTATGATTGGTAAGAGTTTTAGTCTCCTTTTCCTGCGTTTTCCTCCTCTTTGTCGCCCCAAATGTAAGAGAAAATAGTGACAGAATTTTGTTGTAGTTTATTGTATCTTGATTGTCTCTTCTCTCTATGTTTTTCTTATCCTTATGTAGGGAGATTACCCTTTGCCAACAAGAAAACAACTTGGGCTCCAAGTGTCATAATGATGCAGGAACTTTAGTGATTAGAAGTAAATGATTGGCCTTGGTGTTAATGGTGCTTAAAGTGAAGAGTTAATGCAACTCTTCATGTCAATTTTTCTGCATACCTCAGGTATGAAAATGTAGACCCTGGGTATGGGTGACAGCGATGGCTATACCTCAGGCATGAATTCTTATACCTCAGGCATGAGCTCCCCTTCTTTAAACCTTTGTTCTAGAAACTTAAACCTTGGGTTTAGACCAAGTCTTGCACATAACTTTCAACTCAGAGCTAGCATATAATTCCCACTTGTAACACACTTCTTAGCACTTATTCTTGACTTCATTTCCACATCTTTCTCTTGAACTTGAACATAATCATAGCATGAATCTTTGTCTTGAACGAAAAACTTCACTTCGCGCATATTTACTTGATTTTGTCGACTTTTCTTCATCTTTTTCTCTATTTCCTTCGACATAGTTGTACCTGAACCTAAACACATCTTTTGCACCTTTTAAGCGTAAAATGTTCATAAATACAACCAAATAACATGCATAATCATAAGAATAATGCTATAAAAACATGTTCAAAATGAGAGTTATCAGGGGGCAAGATGGGAAACTGCCGTTAAGTCCTCAGCAGGTTGTTCTTGGAGAAGCAATGACCACTATATGAGAATGGGGTCCGAGAACATTGGTGGATCTCATCAATCTCCATGGTTTAATTTTTATTGATCCACTAGGCAGGCCCAAGTCTGTAATGGCTTGGGTCTCCCATGTAACTAATGTTGTTATATGTATTCTTTTATTGTATGATTTTCATCTTAGAAGCAAAGATGTAGGTATTGTTGACAGTGGATGTAAAAGGAGTATGACAGGAAACTTAGAGAGATTGCATGACTTTGTACCCTTAAATGGAGGGACTGTGACATTTGGAGGAGGAGATGGCAAGATTACAGGGAAGGGAACCATTAAATCACCTAAGCTGGACTTTGATAATGTCCTCTATGTGAAGGAAGTCAAGAACTTCAATTTGTTCTCTGTCTCACAAATGTGTGACAAGAAGAATTGTGTTCTCTTCACTGAGACTGACTGTCTTGTGCTGTCCAAAGACTTCAAGTTGCCTGATGATAGTCAGGTTGTACTTAAAGTTCCAAGAACACACAACCTTTACAGTTTCAACCTGAATGATGTCCAGCCTGGGGGTGATTTAGCTTGCTTGGTGGCAAAAGCATATGTGGATGAATCCAACAAATGGCATAGGAGGATGACACATGTGAACTTTAAGACCATCAACAAGCTGGCTAAGAATTGGTTGGTACAAGGGCTCCCTTTCAAGAATTTTTCAAATGAACACAATTGTGTTGCCTGCAACAAAGGGAAGCAACACAAAGCTTCATACAAGGCCATTTTTGCTATGAGAACTATCACTGAGCCTCTACAGCTGCTTCATATGGATCTTTTTGGTCCTACTTCCATCAGAAGTATTGACCATAAGTACTACTGCCTGGTGATTACTGATGACTTTAGCAGGTTTTCTTGGACTTTCTTTTTAGGTAATAAAGATGAAACCAATCCTGTGATTAGGAACTTTATTGCCTTAATTGAAAACCAGCTAAATAAAAAGGTTAAGACTATTAGGTGTGATAATGGAACAGAGTTTAAAAATGCTAATCTAATAGAACTTTGTGGAAATAAGGGGATTAAAAGGGACTATAGTAATGCCAGAACCCCACAACAAAATGGGGTTGCTGAAAGGAAAAATAGAACCCTTATAGAAGCAGCTAGATCAATGCTGGCTGACTCTAAGTTGCCAACCATGTTTTGGACTGAAGCAGTTTGCACTGCTTGTTATGTTCTGAATAGGGTATCAATTACTAGTTCTCACAACAAAACACCTTATGAGCTTTTGTCTGGGAAGATTCCTAACATTAGTTACCTTAAACCTTTTGGCTGTCATGTAACTATTTTGAACATTAGTGATCACCTAGGTAAATTTGACGGGAAGGCAGATGAGGGGTTTATTGTTGGATATTCTACTCATAGTAAGGCCTATAGGGTATATAATTTGTCTGCCAAGAGGATAGAAGAAACACTCAATTTAAGATATCTTGAGGATAAACCTAATGTACAGGGTACAGGTCATGAGTGGTATTTTGACCTTGATTATCTGACTGATACTTTAGGTTACTCTAGATGCAAAGCTAATCAATCTGTAGGTGCACATGATTTTGAAACTAACAATGCAGGTACCTCAGATGATGATTCTGATTCAGAGTGTGATGAATGACCTATTGTTGTTCCTTCTTTTCCCTCTAACCATTTTTCAGGTACTGAGCACAAAGATACTTCTGATATGGCTGAAGGTGATTCAAGTTTTGCAAAAGATCTTGCTAGGCTTCAAAGTCAAGAACATAATGCCAAAGAAGCTGCTAAAAGATTTGGTTTGGAGTTCTCACAAGAAAAATTGAAGATCTTAAGACAAGCTGAAGATGAAGCCCGCAGGAATATGGATTCTGCTGGTGATTTTCCTGTTCCTGCTGCTACTACCAATTCTGCTGATGGCTCTTCTGTTTTTGCTGGGGTCACCAATCCTGCTAGTCCTCTGTCCACTTCTTCTGCTGATACATTGGGTTTCAATGAACCTCCTAGAAGGTACCCAAGTCCATCTGACCTTGGGAATTCACTCTCTTCAGGATCTAAGTTGGAGGATTCTCATCGTCAATCAAGAACTGGCATCTTCACTTACTCCTCATATGATGGTGAATTCAATCCCTCTATCACTAATCAAGTCTCAACCTTTGATGTCAATCCTACTGCTACCAAGAGGATAAATATTGTTCATCCTCATTCTTTGATTCTTGGAGATCCCATTTCAACTGTTCAGACAAGAATCAAGTTGAAACAATCTGGTTTTGGAGAATTTGCATTTGTGAGTTATATTCAAGATCAGCTAAGGAATAATCACACAGACTATCTACATTGCCTCTATGCTTGTTTTCTGTCTCAAATTGAACCAAGCAGTGTAGCTCAAGCCCTTGAAGCTTCTGATTGGGTTGAAGCTATGCAAGAGGAAATGCAACAGTTTTACAATCAGAAGGTCTGGAAGTTAGTACCTTTGCCTGAAGGAAAGTATACTATTAGAACAAAATGGATTCTCAAGAACAAAAGGGATGCTAGGGGTATTGTGGTCAGATATAAAGCTAGATTGGTAGCTCAAGGTCATAGGCAAGAAGAAGGTATTGACTATGATGAGGTGTTTGCTCCTGTGGCAAGAGTTGAAGCTATTAGATTGTTCTTAGCTTTTGCCTCATACATGGGATTCATTGTCTATCAGATGGATGTGTAGAGTGCATTTCTGTATTGTGAAATTGAGGAGGAAGTTTATGCAACTCAGCCTAAAGGTTTTGTAGACCCTCAGAATCCTGATTTGGTATATAAGGTGGTAAAGGCACTCTATGGTCATCATCAAGCGCCCAGGGCATGGTATGCTCGGTTATCTGCTTTTCTGCTGAAGCATGGTTACAAAAGAGGAGCTATTGACAAGACACTTTTCATCAAGAAGAATTCAAAAGATATCATTCTAGTTCAGGTTTATGTGGATGACATCATTTTTGGATCCACTAAGGAAGCTTGGTGTAGGGAGTTTGAGGTGCTTATGAAAGGAGAATTTGAAATGAGTGCTATGGGAGAACTTACCTTTTTCTTGGGACTACAGGTTAAACAAAAGCCAGATGGAATTTTTATCAACCAGGAAAAGTATGTGCAAGACATACTTAAAAAGTTTGATTTGGAAAGTGTGAGGACTGCAACAACACCATATGAAGCTCCAAAGCCTAAGTCTAACAATGAACCTGATTCTGCTGTTAATGTTCACTTATACAGATCCATGATAGGTTCATTGATGTATTTGACCGCTTTTAGGCCAGATATCATGTTTGCAGTCAGTGCTTGTTCTAGACATCAAGTTACACCATTAACTTCACACTTGAATGCAGTCAAGAAGATCTTCAAATACCTAAAAGGACAACCTAAGTTGGGTCTTTGGTACCCAAGAGATTCTCCTTTTCTATTGGAAGCTTACAGTGACAGTGACTATGCTGGTGCTAACTTTGATAGGAAATCTACTACTGGGGGATGTCAGTTTCTGGGAAGAAGGTTGATATCTTGGCAGTGCAAGAAGCAGACTATAGTGGCTACCTCTTCTACTGAGGCAGAGTATGTTGCTGCTGCTAGTTGTTGTGGTCAGGTACTTTGGATTCAAAATCAGTTATTAGATTATAGGTTTAATTTCATGAACACCAAAATATTTATTGACAACCAAAGCACCATTTGCATTGTTAAGAACCCAGTGTTTCATCAAAGAACTAAGCACATAGAAATTAGGCACCATTTTATCAGGGATGCTAATGAGAAGCATCTTATCCAAGTGCTTAAAATTCACACTGATGACAATGTGGCTGATTTGTTAACCAAGGCTTTTGATGGACCAAGATTTAACCATTTGGTGGTCCATATTGGGATGCTTAATCCTTAAGTGCTGAGATTGAGGGGAGGTATAAGTCTAAGGGGAGGCTTATTGTTGTATATTTTTCATTTTCTTTGTTTTCTTGTTTTTGCTTTATTTTCTTTTATGTTTATTTTATTTTCTTTCTAGTTAAAAAAAAATAAAATAAAAAAATCCTTGTATCTTGTATACTAACTTTTGTGCAGGTACAGTGTTGGTTTTTAACCACACCTCAAATGGTAATCATCTCACCATGTCTAACAGACAAGAAAGAGTTGACTCACCATGAGGGTACGGCTCTGGTGTGATTATCAAATCCGTTGATAGATGTAATAGTTTGCTCAAAAACTATAGGGTTTTCAACTCACCCATGTTTCATTACAGAGAGTTGAATGGTTTTTAATTCACCATGGATTTTACTCCTTTTGGGGTTTCCAAAGAATTGGCTAGCCCACAAGTGTATGGCTTGTGGTAAAGGCAGTGGAACTCCATATTTGGTAATCAATTCACCAAAGGTTATCTTCAACCTAAGAATTGGCTAGTCCTGAGCAAACGGCTACAGGTAAAGACAAATCAAATCCGTTTATAGTTGATGATTTACTAAAAATCATATGGTTATCAATGTACCATGGTCTTACACACCTAAACATTGGCTACTCCAGTAGTGATGGCTATTGGTAAAGAGACATCAAATCCATTAATTTTCAATGATTCACCTCTCACAGGAGTTTACACACCTGGATGTGATGAGAATAGTATGAAACTTAAATGTTTTGATGTACAATATGTCATTGTTGCTGTGAAGTTCAAGTGCATTGCATATCAGGGGTAACCAGATTATGAATTGACGCTGTTCCTGTTGCTGCTGATTCACATGTGTTCCTGCTGGTTACTTTCTGATGCTGCTGGTTCAATCCTCTATCCCTGGACGTCAAAGATCTATCTGGAAACTTGAAGTTAACGAAGTCAAATTCAAGTTTAGGGGAGGATTGTTAGGAATTATTAGAATAATATTTTATTTTCATTCCTGCTGTTAGTTATAGCGGTTCCTGCTGGCAGGTATGTAGTTCCTGCTGGTGTTGGTTCCTGCTGGTAGTGCAGGTTGTTCCTGCTGTTAGTTGTCATTGCTGCGGGTAATCCGTATGTTTAGAAAGTTTGTTAGAGTTATTTTAGGAAGAGATAGTGTGTATCTCTTTACACGTTGTAGTATAAAAGAAACATGCGGCATTGAGTTTTGTAAGCCTTTAAACGAATTCTTAATATCTTTAGTGAATAAAAGATGTAACACCCCAACCTGACAAGGGTAAAGATATCACAAAAATGGATTCATATCAGATCAAAACAGAGCATACATCTACAGTAATACAAAAATCTCAAAGGTTTACAAATGAAATACTGAATCTACAAGGTTACAACGAAAACTATCAAAACTAATTCTAAAACATAATATCTTCCATCCAAATCTAATCCAGAATAGCTACCAAGCCTTCTAAGTCCAGAGGTACACTCTTCACTCATTCCCAGCTTCCTACTAAAACCTGCCGCAGGAAAAGAAATGCGGCTGAGCTTCAAAAGCTTAGTGAACAGATATATAGATGACAGAACCGATAACAGGTAACATTACAGAAACAAATCAGAAAATACAGATGATACAGATACAGAATTAAAGTGAAAGAATAGGAAAGGAATAAGGGTGAAAGAAAAGAAATGAGAAAGGGATAATGTACAAACCAGGTTTAGGGAAATACAGAAATCCATCACGAGCCCAGAGGTAACAGATAATATCATAACAGAGTAATCATATAATAATCCAGAGGGGATACCTCTCAAGTAACAGATAATATGAGGGGTAACCTCATGTATCAATGCGGAGTGATCAGCTCCCAGATATATGTGAAAGACGTGTATCGCACACACCCTCAGTCACCAGATATAATAATAAACATATAACATAAACAGATAACAGATAACAGATAACAGATAAAAGATAACAGATAACAGAGTCAGAACTAGGATGCATGTATGCGCCCCCTGTGGCCAGAAACTCCTTAACACACCAGATAAAATAAATCAGGGACGGGACAGGTCATCACTCTCCTGCCCTAGAGTCATGCCATCGGTGCATCAATGACATGGACATGAAACCCTCATGCCTAGTGATTGGCTCGGATATCAGATTGTGGTCAAGGTAAGATGTCATATAATAAACAGAGTCACATCTAAGGGTTCATGGCAGAAGGGTCATGTCAACAATTCAGATTAAGATAATAAGGTTTAAATCAGAGTTTATCAGATTAAATTTAATATCAAAGCTTAAGTTCAGATTAAAAGGTTTATTTCCAATAGTCCAAAAGAGTATATCAAAGGTTAATAATTACAAGTTTATAGCAATAATTCATTTCAGAAGTTCTTGTCAAGAGTTCATTTAAATCAGTCCCTTAATAATGGTTTTCATTGAAATGATCTTTCAAAATAGTTTTCATAAAATGGTCTTCCAAAACTTTTAGTAATTTCCATTTCAAGTGGTATAGCTCCTTTTTAAAATAGCTTTTAATAAAGGTTCAAAATCAATTAGGTTCAGATAAGGATTTAACAGGTTAAGGTTTATACCAAAATCAAATCAAAGTTTACAACATATATATCAGGTTAAGGTTCAGAACAAGGTTCACTGATCAGATTCAATCAAGATTCACAAATTCAGGGTTCAGAACAAGAGATCAATCAGAGTTCAGGAAAAAGGTTCAGAATACAAGAATCATAGCAGAGGTTCAAACAAAGATTCAAGATAAACAGATCACAACAGAGATTCACAAACAGAGGGGAACATAGCAATGGTATAGGGAATCCTAATAAGGAAAATGAAATACTGAGAGAAAAGGGAAAGAAACACCCTTACTGAAATAGGGCAGAATATCTGTACCTTATTAGCACAGCAGAAAATCAAACAAACACAGAACAATGATCAGGACTTCTCCTTCTTCACACCTAAGGAAGAGGAAGACAGAATTACTAAAGTTTCTTATTCAGATTATTCCTTTTAGTTTATCTCTTCATTTTATGTACTTTCTATTTTTAGTAACTTTCCAGATTTAGTAAGTTCCCATAATTAGCAGGTTTCCAGAATTAACAGATATTATCATTTCAGATTAGGTTTAACCCTGATTCAAAGATTATTATGGAATAACAGTATATCTTATCAAGTTACAGAAGTTTAGGGTTAATTCTGACATGTTCACAAAGTTTAGGGTTTTAAATGTAACTTCATCAATTTCCAAGGTCATTAGTGAAAATACTTTAAGTTACAGAATTATACACTCATTTTATTCAGAATTACATTTTATTCCCTTAAGTTTCACAATTTACAGATTACACCCCTTTAGTGACATAATTTACAAAACCAACCTTATAATTACATATTTTACAATTTAAACCCTACAATATCCATAATTACCAACCAAGCATATTATATTTCATAATTACAGAATATACCATCAGAATTTAGTGCATTACATATTTGACCCCTCAGAATTCAGAATTTACATATTTAGTCCTTTAAGTTTACAAAACATATATATTAAGTCATAATTCATATCAATTACATAATTAGCCCATAAATCCTCAAAATTACACAACAACCTTTTTATATCAGTATTAACTCAAAACAACTTCAAGATTTCAGATTTACACTTTTGGTCCCTCACTTTTAATTAATTTCAAATCGAAACCCTAATATGCCATTAATTCATTATATTGCAATATTTACACTTAGGACCCCAAAGTTATATTTTTCCCACATTCCTACAGATGTATATGATCTTACAAAAATATCCCAGAAGTTTCAAAGTTGGCAAAACAGGTCCTTATACTTTGTACTTAGATCGGATTATACTTTTTACAAACAATTATAAACCCTACTATTCACCAATCATTGAACCATCATTAATTCATCCTTAAAACATCATTAAGGATCAGATTCATGTCCAAGAACCCTAACCCTAGTAACCCCGATTTCCATTTTATTTTATTTCTTTGTTTTCACAAAATCCGGTTATAACAATAATTCACCACGTTAAATCTAGGCCTTCAAAAATCAAAATCATATTTTTCCCAGATCATATGACTTATAAGGAACCCACGAAAAATAATTAGCATGCCCAGAAAAATCGTTTAACATATATTTGATATTTACGTACGTTTTAGACATCAAAATTACCACGACATGATTTAGGCTACTATAATTCGATCTATCATTTTTCCCAGGTCTATTACATCATATGAGGTCTAAATAAAATAGCTATCATGTCCAGAAATTCGGATTACAGATTTTTGTGATTTACGTGTTCTTTGACCATTATATTTTCATACGCATAAATTAGCATGCATGCTTCGATTCATATAATTTATATGAGTTATATAACATGTAAAGATCACAGGAAAATTTCCATATTAATTTTAAAACATGTGGTTTAGTCGTATGAATTATTACCTTGCGTTTGAGCAATTCGACAAGAAAAATGGAACAAGAACGAACCAATGAAAACACGCAGCAACCCTTATTTTTCCTAGCTTCCTTGCACCTCCAAGAACCCCAGAAAAATCCTTGTACACGTCCAGAACGTGTGTGATTGATTGGGTCGAATTATTTTGTGTCGCTAAGAGTTTTTTGATAGCTTTTGCGATTAGGTTTTGTGAATAAAATAAAAGATTTGATTTTATCTTATAAAACCGACTTTGGGGAGGGCTAGGATCTGTATATTCGGCATTTAGAATCACAAGATAATTGGGCTTGATTTTATATAATCTTTCCTTAATTTATTTACATATTATTTAGATTTTAAAAGGTTTAAACATTATATTCATTTAATATGAAATTCGGAATTTTAATCAATAAATAAGTATGATTATTTTTGAACATTAAAAATGATGTAACGTTGTCTCAGAAATTTGTTTGTTTTAGATGTAGTTCGATTTCAGAAGTTTTGGAATTATTTCAGAACTTTATAAGTTGTTTAATTAGGTTTTATGTTATCAGGGGTAATTTGGTCATTTTACGGGTTATCTGAATTTCAGGTATTACAACTTCTTCCCCACTAACAAAAAAATTTCGTCCTCGAAATTTGCAGAAAGCAGAACAAAAGAGAGCAGAAAACAAAACAAAGACATAACAGACTAAGACGAGAATTGAGGTGAAACAAAACAGAAACACAACTGACAGTGAACAGACATAAGAAAGATCTGTTTCTCATGACTCGAACTTGTAGATTCCAAAATTGTTTCAGATCCTCAGAACAGACATAACATACTGAATCCAGATCAGAAGAATAACATACCAAACGTAGTAGATGGGAATCAGATTCTCTCGGAAGAGACAAAGAAATACATAGGATTTTGACGGATATACGGTTCACAGAAATTGATTAGACAAATCAGATTTGAACATACAGAAAATAGATTATCGAGGACATCAATGGCAGAAAGGTCTATAACAGAAGCTAAGATTAGTATCAGATGTACAGAGGTCAGCAAAACGCGTGACGAGAATCCAGACGTATCAATTTGCATAACGGTGAAAGCAGATTACGCGTATAGGTAGAATGAACTTAAAGTCTCACTAACACAGACGATCTCAAATAGTTATCAGAATTTCTAAAGCTTGTAAGGCACTTCTCGAAATATCCTATGCCCACAACAAGTGCACGTTATATGATGTAAGTATTATCACGTTGGCCAGACGTCATAATACTGGCATCATATAAATATGCCCTCATGATGGTCATACTTTATCTCAAGTCGTGAACAGAACAGACTTATCCTAATCCACCTAGTCTTCCTACGGTCTCAGAGGTCATCAAAATCAAATACCCTAACTAAGAGGAGAACGAATCACTCGAAAAAGTTAACGGAAGTCCTAGAGTGTCTATCAGAATTTGGTACATCAGATCATCCATCATTCGTCAAATTTCAGATAACAAAACCACCATCCGACATACGCAGAATAAACACAGAGCGGAATTACTGATAAAGAACCTAAATCATTCAAAGGATTTTATCATTAGGTAACAGAAATTTAGATAGGTCAAGAGGAAATCAATTACGTCATCCATAGCTTCATCCATCACAGAATTCATTCTTCCAAACCAAACGTTCGCTTCAGAATTTTCTTCCATTCAAAATCATGATCTCGATTTCCATTCTCAAGTCTGCTTCTGCTCCCAATTCATCTTAGTACAACTAAATGAATAGAGAAGCAAGACTGCGAGTCTTGGACAAGTCTGCTAGCACAGTTCGGAATTCGCCAACTCAGATTGCTGTCGTCATCGGATGCTTGGTAGTGTGTCTGCTACAATCTCTGAACGCCAACCACATCTACTTTTTCAGAACAAAGGTCATTCCCTTTTAATACGAAGATGGTCTACATGTTTCCTCGCTTGTCTCAGGGCACAAACATGCTGTCATACTATGACAATTCTTATTAGCCAATACTATTGGCATTATTTAAGACTCATAATGGTCACAATGAGTACGAAAGCAGTTTTCATGAATCACTTCAGGGAAACTTCATATCTAATTCACATCACCCATCTTTACGAATAAAACTGAATTACTTTACGGAAGTTGCTCTCAGTTAGTCATCTCCCTTCTCAGGAGTTCTTGTGGTTGCTTCTTCAGTCCTTCGAACATTAAATGAGGTTGTCTGATACAGAGTTCACAAGGATAGAATAATTTAATCATTTATACTCGGAAATGAAAAGTGATTGCGGTTGAGATTACGGTTAGGTATTTAAAGGGAACATTGAGGTGAAACAAAATCATATCTCATCGGTTTCTTCAATCTCTCGACTTCTATAGCATCATGGCTCGTCAACCGAGATCGGTTCAGAATCAATTCTACTTCTTAAACGGGAGGAAACTCAGAAGTTTCATCAGAAAATGCCAGAAAATTTGTACAACAAAACTTTCTAGGGGTGGATACTAATAGGTGTCAGGAGAATTTGACAATCAAATGAGATCAGGGTAAATATAGTGATAAGCTTAACAGATTTAAGCGGTTAAAGGTTGTTATAACCAAATAGGGTGGGTCAGATTGTTACATTTCAGATGCGGTAGTTTATGATAGCTGAAGAACCAGTCAATCAATAATCAAAAGATCTCCAAAATTAAGTATATCAATAGTAAACAGATCCGCAGAACGTATATGGTCACTTAACCAGGCGGATAGTTCATATTTCAGAGTCAAGTACATGGTTCAGTATAGTGTGGGGATAGGTACGCGAATAGTTCTAGGTGTTGGAGGTTTTTTTTTTTTTTTTTTTTTTTTTTTTTTTTTTTTTTTTTTTTTTTTTTTTTTTGGTTTAGCTTTTAGCATAAGTGACAGGTAGGGTGTACATCATTGGTAATACGGACATCATATACTGTCAAAGTGAGGCATATGGAACATAGGTTATCAGCATCATCATCGTCGAGTAACAATTCCTTACAGAGATAGTATTTGCATCAAATCCTTCCAAAGAAAACTGATTGGCAAATAAGATTCATCATTCAAGGGAGCAAATAAGATTCATCATTCAGGACAAAATAGTATAAGAGGATACATTTATATCCAGCATGGGTTATGAATTTATAGGAGGTGTCAAACACATTAAGGTTAAATGGTCTTCGGGATGGTCGAAGAGATATCAGATGGTTTATCCACAGATCAGAAATGAAGGTCAAAATCAGGTAGTGGCAGCAAAAGTTTAACAATCGGTAATCATGCCAGGGGTTCCAAAATTGTTTCAAACTCCAAAGGTGAGACATAGGAGGATAGTCGTCAATATTTTAAATGATCATTCAATTAAGAATAAAATCAAGGTTACTACCAAAGAAAGACGGAATAACAAAGCAGATTTTACCGTTCAGAATGAGAGGGAAAACATCCGTGTATTCGTGGTTAAAACACCACAAGGCTTCTCATGGGAACAGAGATGGTTAAGTAGAAATCAAATAGTGTCAGAAGATTCATAGATGATTATTAGAAACGAGAAATAACTAACAGAAGGTATCAAGTGTATCATCGTCATGGGAATTCTCAGATTGCCCAAAGAGGCATCAGAATGATTTACAGAAGGTTCAGAGGTCGGAGTAGAGATCGGAAAGCAAGGATCAAATAATGTCAGATAATTACTACGCAATTTCCAATGCTTCAGATTTTATTTAGGTTTCACTCTTAGGTGGTGCAAGGCATAAGCTCCAAATTTTCAAATGTGATTTTAACCAAAAGCAAGACACGAATCAGAGTGGTGCGGAAGCAAGATACTTAAGCAAATGACTTATAGTCTACCCATTCCTCACTGGTCAGAATTTAAGTTCCTATAGGGAAGTCCTAAAGCAAAATCTCAAAGGTTATCCTACGAGCGCCTACAGTGGAAACTTAGTGGTCCAGACTTCACAGGTCAAGGGTAAATGTATTACGAGTCACAGCCTGTGAGCTCTGATACCATAAATTGTAACACCCCAACCCGACAAGGGTAAAGATATCACAACAATGGATTCATATCAGATCAAAACAGAGCATACATCTACAGTAATACAAAAATCTCAAAGGTTTACAAATGAAATACTGAATCTACAAGGTTACAACGAAAACTATCAAAACTAATTCTAAAACATAATATCTTCCATCCAAATCTAATCCAGAATAGCTACCAAGCCTTCTAAGTCCAGAGGTACACTCTTCACTCATTCCCAGCTTCCTACTAAAACCTGCCGCAGGAAAAGAAATGCGGCTGAGCTTCAAAAGCTCAGTGAACAGATATATAGATGACAGAACCGATAACAGGTAACAATACAGAAACAAATCAGAAAATACAGATTATACAGATACAGAATTAAAGTGAAAGAATAGGAAAGGAATAAGGGTGAAAGAAAAGAAATGAGAAAGGGATAATGTACAAACCAGGTTTAGGGAAATACAGAAATCCATCACGAGCCCAGAGGTAATAGATAATATCATAACAGAGTAATCATATAATAATCCAGAGGGGATACCTCTCAAGTAACAGATAATATGAGGGGTGACCTCATGTATCAATGCGGAGTGATCAGCTCCCAGATATATGTGAAAGACGTGTATCGCACACACCATCAGTCACCAGATATAATAATAAACATATAACATAAACAGATAACAGATAACAGAGTCAGAACTAGGATGCATCCATGCGCCCCCTGTGGCCAGAAACTCCTTAACACACCAGATAAAATAAATCAGGGACGGGACAGGTCATCACTCTCCTGCCCTAGAGTCATGCCATCGGTGCATCAATGACATGGACATGAAACCCTCATGCCTAGTGATTGGCTCGGATATCAGATTGTGGTCAAGGTCAGATGTCATATAATAAACAGAGTCACATCTAAGGGTTCATGGCAGAAGGGTCATGTCAACAATTCAGATTAAGATAATAAGGTTTAAATCAGAGTTTATCAAATTAAGTTTAATATCAAAGCTTAAGTTCAGATTAAAAGGTTTATTTCCAATAGTCCAAATGAGTATATCAAAGGTTAATAATTACAAGTTTATAGCAATAATTCATTTCAGAAGTTTCTGTCAAGAGTTCATTTAAATCAGTCCCTTAATAATGGTTTTCATTGAAATGATCTTTCAAAATAGTTTTCATACAATGGTCTTCCAAAACTTTTAGTAACTTCCATTTCAAGTGGTATAGCTTCTTTTTAAAATAGCTTTTAATAAAGGTTCAAAATCAATTAGGTTCAGATAAGGATTTAACAGGTTAAGGTTTATACCAAAATCAAATCAAAGTTTACAACATATATATTAGGTTAAGGTTCAGAACAAGGTTCACAGATCAGATTCAATCAAGATTCACAAATTCAGGGTTCAGAACAAGAGATCAATCAGAGTTCAGGAAAAAGGTTCAGAATACAAGAATCATAGCAGAGGTTCAAACAAAGATTCAAGATAAACAGATCACAACAGAGATTCACAAACAGAGGGGAACATAGCAATGGTATAGGGAATCCTAATAAAGAAAATGAAATACTGAGAGAAAAGGGAAAGAAACACCCTTACTGAAATAGGGCAGAATATCTGTACCTTATTAGCACAGCAGAAAATCAAACAAACATAGAACAATGATCAGGACTTCTCCTTCTTCACACCTAAGGAAGAGGAAGACAGAATTACTAAAGTTTCTTATTCAGATTATTCCTTTTAGTTCATCTCTTCATTTTATGTACTTTCTATTTTTAGTAACTTTCTAGATTTAGTAAGTTCCCATAATTAGCAGGTTTCCAGAATTAACAGCTATTATCATTTCAGATTAGGTTTAACCCTGATTCAAAGATTATTATGGAATAACAGTATATCTTATCAAGTTGCAGAAGTTTAGGGTTAATTCTGACATGTTCACAAAGTTTAGGGTTTTAAATGTAACTTCATCAATTTCCAAGGTCATTAGTGAAAATACTTTAAGTTACAGAATTATACAGTCATTTAATTCAGAATTACATTTTATTCCCATAAGTTTCACAATTTACAGATTACACCCCTTTAGTGACATAATTTACAAAACCAACCTTATAATTACATATTTTACAATTTAAACCCTACAATATCCATAATTACCAACCAAGCATATTATATTTCATAATTACAGAATATACCATCAGAATTTAGTGCATTACATATTTGACCCCTCAGAATTCAGAATTTACATATTTAGTCCTTTAAGTTTACAAAACATATATATTAAGTCATAATTCATATCAATTACATAATTAGCCCATAAATCCTCAAAATTACACAACAACCTTTTTATATCAGTATTAACTCAAAACAACTTCAAGATTTCATATTTACACTTTTGATCCCTCACTTTTAATTAATTTCAAATCGAAACCCTAATATGCCATTAATTCATTATATTGCAATATTTACACTTAGGACCCCAAAGTTATATTTTTCCCACATTCCTACAGATGTATATGATCTTACAAAAATATCACAGAAGTTTCAAAGTTGGCAAAACAGGTCCTTATACTTTGTACTTAGATCGGATTATACTTTTTACAAACAATTATAAACCCTACTATTCACCAATCATTGAACCATCTTTAATTCATCCTTAAAAAATCATTAAGGATCAGATTCATGTCCAAGAACCCTAACCCTAGTAACCCCGATTTCCATTTTATTTTATTTCTTTGTTTTCACAAAATCCGGTTAAAACAATAATTCACCACGTTTAATCTAGGCCTTCAAAAATCAAAATAATATTTTTCTCAAATCATATGACTTATAAGGAACCCACGAAAAATAATTAGCATGCCCAGAAAAATCGTTTAACATATATTTGATATTTACGTACGTTTTAGACATCAAAATTACCACGACATGATTTAGGCTACTATAATTCGATCTATCATTTTTCCCAGGTCTATTACATCATATGAGGTCTAAATAAAATAGCTATCATGTCCAGAAATTCGGATTATATATTTTTGTGATTTACGTGTTCTTTGACCATTATATTTTCATACGCATAAATTAGCATGCATGCTTCGATTCATATAATTTATATGAGTTATATAACATGTAAAGATCACAAGAAAATTTCCATATTAATTTTAAAACGTGTGGTTTAGTCGTATGAATTATTACCTTGCGTTTGAGCAATTCGACAAGAAAAATGGAACAAGAACGAACCAATGAAAACACGTAGCAACCCTTATTTTTCCTAGCTTCCTTGCACCTCCAAGAACCCCAGAAAAATCCTTGTACACGTCCAGAACGTGTGTGATTGATTGGGTCGAATTATTTTGTGTCGCTAAGGGTTTTTTGATAGCTTTTGCGATTAGGTTTTGTGAATAAAATAAAAGATTTGATTTTATCTTATAAAACCGACTTTGGGGAGGGCTAGGATCTGTATATTCGGCATTTAGAATCACAAGATAATTGGGCTTGATTTTATATAATCTTTCCTTAATTTATTTACATATTATTTAGATTTTAAAAGGTTTAAACATTATATTCATTTAATATGAAATTCGGAATTTTAATCAATAAATAAGTATGATTATTTTTGAACATTAAAAATGATGTAACGTTGTCTCAGAAATTTTTTTGTTTCAGATGTAGTTCGATTTTAGAAGTTTTGGAATTATTTCAGAACTTTATAAGTTGTTTAATTAGGTTTTATGTTATCAGGGGTAATTTGGTCATTTTATGGGTTATCTGAATTTCAGGTATTACAAAAGATCCATAGAGGATCAACATTTTATAGTTTGTTTTCTTCTTAACTCTTGTGTTTAGATTCCGCCTAAGCATAAGTTTCATTCATAGAGATTCTCTTAGGCTGTTTGTGATTACATAGACAGTCTACCAAGCTCAAAGATCTATCAGGAAGGCATGATCCAACACTCCCTGTGCAAGTTCAAATACCAGTTGAAAAGGCACACAAAAAGAAATTTACTCAGGATATTGTCTTGGGAATGCCGTGTAAGAAGAATCCTATAGGTTTTGGAGCACCTTCTAGCAGCCATGGGATAGGCAAGACTAAGATAGTTTAGGGGTTTAGGATATACATTAACAGCTTTTGTGTTTTGTAAATGGTATATGGTTCAATTCTGACATTTAATTTGGTTACTGATTTTCCCTTATGTATGTACTGTATTATGTTTTAAATATTCTCCTTTCTGTATTCCCCAGCAACTTGCTGGTTTTGCTTTTCAATATATTAGTTAATAAAAAGTCTTCAATGTTCAAAAAAAAAAAAAATTGTAGCAATTTGTGTTTTGTAAATGTAATTATTAAGGGTATAATAACTGGTAATTATGTAAGTATTTTGGTTTGTTAAATGGGTAGCAGTTTGTACTGTTGATGTGATGGTTGCACAATGTGGCACATTTGCGATTATTAAGATAATGATATATAACATTTGGAGCCAAAATTTTGATTTATTCAAGTTTATGCTTTAATTAAAAGGTTCAAAGGCAAAATTTTCAAATAATTCAATTGTTAATTTCAAATTACAACTTGGAGCCAAATTTTTGATCAAAATTTTTTGAATCACCTAATTACAAGCAGTTACCAAGAATAACGATTCATATTCTTGGTATACCCTCTTTTCTCTCCTAAAAAAAAAGACTGCAAATAAAACACAAAAATCAAATATTCTATCACCATTACTCTCCAAGCTAAGCCATAATCATTTTCTTTTACCCTTTGTTGCTCAGGAGTCATGGAATTTGAACCCATTGATGATAATTATACTTTGCTTCCTCCTGATGATATTGTACATGATGATAACACCTTAGGATATGAATCCGAAAAGTATTCTGATGATGAAGATATAGAAGCGCCTGGAACCAACCAACAAGATACGATACTAGCTAAGAGGGGCATAACCAGGCTAACAAAGTTTCGCCTGAAGTATGGCCAACCTGGTGGAATAAAGCTCAAGGTAACCTTCGATGCATTCAGTAGGGTATCAGGGGAAGACAGAGCACTGTTTTCAAGTTTTTTAGGAGATATGGTTCGTGAGCAAATAGGTTTGAAGATTCTTTCCTGGAAGAAGGTGAATAAAGAATCAAGAGATAAACTATGGGCTGAAATCACGGTACATATATACTATTTTGTAACCCAGTACTACATCAGTTTATATATGCAGTTACATTATGTGCAACTAATTAACAACATTGTGTTAATCATTGCAGAAATTTTTTGATGTTGACATGACATACAGAAAATTGATAATGACTTGTCTTGGTCAACTGCTAAGGAATTACATAATGAAGCTCAAATGCAAATACATTTTGCCCAACCTAAATACACCTTCTAAACTGACTGAAGTCCCGGGCAAGTATTGTGCAATTATGGATTCAGCAGACTGGGTCGAGTTTGTAAACTACACGACCACCGAAACATACAAGGTTTAAATTAGTCATCTTTATTTAAGTCTATATGTCATTTCAGAATTTTCAGTTTGCAGCATTACCGCATCTAAACACCTTATGATTTTGTGTTTTTAGGAGAAATCTGAGAAAGCTAAAATGGCGCGTTCCCAAAATATTTATCAGCATAAAATGGGACGAGGTGGATATGTTTATGTCAAAGAGAAAATGGTAAGATTACATAATGTTTGTTTTACAAATTGAGAGACGATCAGTATGAGAAATGAATCTGTTTACATTGCCCAATTTGCACATTTGCATTTAATACCCTCATATTTTCGATTATCTTGGTTTAACTGTACATATGTGAGCATCCTCATATTTTCGTTTATCTTGGTTTAACTTTACATGTGTATGCATTTGATGCTTATTAGATCCAAAATAAAGAGATTGAAGCGGATGAAGAACCCCCGCGTGATGAAATGTGGTTGAAAGGAAGGGTAAACAAAGACGGCGAATACCCAGATGATGATATTAGATCAATGGGAGATAAACTTGTAAGTTTGACTGCAAATTCTATTATTATGCTTATATTGAAGCAGCATTAACTGTGTACTAGCAATAGTAACTTGTAAACTAGTAGTATTAACTGCGTACTAACAGGAGTAACTCTGTACTAGGAGTAGTATATTTTTCATTGAAGTTCATGAGCAGCACTAACTCCAGCTGAGCAGCATTGACACAAATATGAGCAGCAGTTACTCTAACAGCATCAATAAGACTTTTAATCCTAACATTTCCTATATTTTTTGTGCAGAAAGCAGTTGATGACCAGATCAAGGAAGGAACCTTGAGTGTCGATAATGGCACTGATGCCATGACAGCTGTCTTTTGTAAGGAAAAGGGCGGTTATGCCAGAGGAGTGGGAGGTGGAGTAACATACAAGAAGTATTTTGGCCTTCCTCGATGAAAACAAGAAGCCGATGAAAGACTTGTATTACTTCAAACTCAACTGGAAAATGAGAGACGCGAGCGTGAAGAAAAAGATAAATTGTTCAAGAAATTGTTCACCGTTATGACCAAAAAAGATGCGCAGGTCAAGCAATTATCAGGTGAGGTGGAAAAAACAAAGGGATTGCTTACTCTACTGATGGATCAGTTGAATAAACAAGGGATGAATATAACTTTGCCATCTGATCCATTGCCATTAGACTCAGATGTAAGCCATTATTTATGTTGTTAACAATTTCATTTTCTAATGCTAACACCACTGATGCTAATGATACCAGGCATTGAACATAAACTGATGAGTCAATGTATTTCTTAATTTATATTGCAGGTGACTCCAATGGCCATTGACAATATAGAGAGCAGTGCTAATGAGGTGGACGGCACTCAGACAAGTGATGTTGTAAGTGCTAAAGATGCGAGAATTCAGGAGAAGTCCAATGGCCTTGAAACTTCTGAAAAGGTAACGGAAACAATGGTAAGTAATAAAACACCCCCCTTTGATTTTTGAATTTTACATACATGATCGACTAATGTACCGTGTTTTATAAATACGTATAGGAACCTGCTAAAACTGTCAGGCCTAAGAAAAAGCCTAAGTCACGACGAAACGGGTCTCCAGATTCCCAATCGCAACAAAATGTGTCGTCTCTAACACAAGCACTGCCAACAGTATGTATTTTAACATGTTTCTTGTTACTCTTTTGTTTAAATAATGTAACGTGTTTTATATATACATATAAGAACTTGCTAAAACTGTCGGACCCAAGACAAAGCCTAACAAGCGACAAAACGGGTCTTCGGATTCCCAATCGCAACAAAATGTGTCGTCTCTAACACAAGCACTGCCAACAATATGTATTTCAACATGTTTCTTGTTACTATTTTGTTTAAATAATGTAACGTGTTTTATATATACATATAGGAACTTGCTAAAACTGTCGGACCCAAGACAAAGCCTAACAAGCGACAAAACGGGTCTCCGGATTCCCAATCGCAACAAAATGTGTCTCCAACACAAGCACTGCCAACAGTATGTATTTCAACATGTTTCTTGTTATTCTTTTGTTTAAATAATTTCTGATATATACATGCAAAAGTTCTTTTTTGTTAGAAACTTAAGTGCAAATGTGGATTATAAAGCAAACAAATATCGTTGCTTTGGGTACCGTATACCAGTCTCGTGGAAAGCAAATGCTGCATAACCGACCACTCCCAAATGATTGCTACAGAGTGTCAATTGATTCATCGTTAGTTGATGCAGCATGCATACCGGACGTAGCAAATATTGGGTTAAAAACAGATAAGAAAGTCGAAGGTAGTTTCATTGCATGGCCAAAGGATCAAGTTATTTTTGAAGAGGAGGTACATACATGTGTTTTTTCAACCTACATATATATAATTCTTCATATTTAATTCAATGTTTGATAGAAGCGTCTTTTGTTTACTACAGGTTACACCAACAAACCCTGTGACTAAATGTGTACCACCAGTACCATCGAAGAAAATATATGTATCTGTTAACGACTTAAAGTACCAAGCTGCTAAGCCGCTGAAGATTCAAAAGTCTTTAGATTATGGTACTTGAGAATTTGATTAATTAAGTACGACATTACAATTGTATATTCTGTTCAGTTATATACATTCGAGTTTAATTCAATTTGAAATTTCTTGCGGTTTTTAATAATGTTATATATATATATATATATATATATATATATATATATATATATATATATATACATATATATATATATATATATATATATATATATATATATATATATATATATATATATATATATATATACTCATTCCAGCAGCACTAGCATAGTACTAACAGTAGTAACTCTGCTTCAGCAGGACTAACTTAGTACTAGCAGTAGCAACTCTGCTCCAACAGTACTAACTTAGTAATAGCGAGTAGTAACCCTGTGACTAAAAGATGCAGTCACATAATATGGTCATGCTTATCAACAATATTGGTCACTCTTTATTTAATTCGATGTGTGACTAAATATTACAAAAGGCCACACAAACTAAAAAATCGTGTGACCATTGGATGAACAATAGTCACACAAAATACATATTTCTTCACTTTAAACAGCATATGGTCACACTTATTAACACTTTTGGCCACTTTATGCTTAATTGTATGTGACTAAATACCCAAAACAAACATGCTTTGTGTGACTAAATATTACAAAAGGCCACACAAACTAAAAATTCATGTGACCATTGGATGAACAATAGTCACGCAAAATACACATTTCTTCACTTTAAACAGCATATGGTCACACTTATTAACACTTTTGGCCACTTTATGCTTAATTGTATGTGACTAAATACCCAAAACAAACATGCTTTGTGTGACTAAATAGTACAAAAGGCCACACAAACTAAAAGTTCATGTGACCATTGGATGATCAATAGTCACACAAAATACACATTTCTTCACTTTAAACAGCATATGGTCACACTTATTAACACTTTTGGCCACTGTTTTTTAAATTGTATGTGACTAACTCGAAAAAAACAACACACGTTGTGTGACTAAATCATCACAAACGTCACATTTATTATATATTCATGTGGCCATAGGACGGGAAATAGTCACACAAAATTGATAAATCCAACAAAACTTTTGCCTAATTTGTCACACATATTCGGGTTTTGGTCACTCTCTTTCAATGAAAACGGCCACAAACTAAACAATGTGACCATATGCTACCTACGGTGGTGCGACTTGTTGTCACACACACCCAAAAAAACATGTGTAACTATATGCATATCGTCACACATTTTTGGTGTGACGAAAGCCACTTTCTGTACCAGTCAAAATTAATCCAGCTCTCTTTGTGCTTTTACTTGCTTCTTCTGTTCCCATGGGAGTAAATGTGTTCACTCTTCTGTGAACTCTTTCAAACTCACTCTTGATCTCCTCAAAACTTTTTCCTTGGAAATCCTTCCTTGTGTATCCAGCCATGTTCCTCATGTAAAGAATCATGGTGTTTCTTTTCTCAGTTTAACTAGGTGGTTTACTCCTCTTTTCTTTTGCTTTTAGTTCTGTAGCAGACTTTCTTCTTGAATTTATTAACTCAGCTAGTTGTCTTGACTTTTCTTCAATGGACAACATTTCATTAGCTCTGAATTCACCAAGCCTTGCCTTTAACACATCATCAACATCTATCAAAGACTGAACTTGTGTAGCATCATCAATCCTTGCTTGTTCTTCTTCATGTAACTTCATAGCCAGAAGTGAATCTGATTGTACTTGTGCTTCAGATGTTTCTCTTGCAAGTCTTTGTTCTTCAAGAAATTGTGCAATCTGATCTTCTTGTGCTTTCCTAGCTACCTCTTCATCAAAACTAATCTGGGCTAGAACACTCTTTTTCACCTTCTTTGGTGGTTCTTCTTCAATCATAATGCTCTTTCCTTTATCTGCCCTTTGTATTCTAACATACACAGCCCTAGCAGTACTAACCTCTGCACCAGTAACACCAGTAGTACTAACTTGTTTTTCAGCAGTACCAATATTTTTAGCAGCCAAATTTTCTTCACCTATATCTGCATCACCCATATCTGCATCATTGAACCTCCCCTGAGTTTCTACTCCCTCTTGTACTAATGAAGTGTTTGGATCTGCATCAATATCATTAATTTTCCTCCCCTGTTTGGAAGAATCAAACAAATCATCAAAGTCATCATCTTCATCTGAACTGGAGGACTCCACAATGTTAGCTCTTCTTTTAGCTTTGATGGCTTTAAGCTTTTGCTCCAATCTCTTCATTCTTTGTATAACTTTGGTAAGGGCACCTCCATACATCTGTTTGGTCTGTTTTAGTTCATTTTCCAAGCTGGTGACCCTGTTTGACAATGTTGTACAAGAATCCATCAACTCCTTAAGTAACACACTGCCCACATCACTTCCAGGTGTGTTATCTCCTGGGAGAGGTGAATCATAAGGCATGTCTCCCATTGTATCCTGTTGGCTGGGGAGTCCATCATCTGAAACATGCTCATGTGAGCTTGAGTCAAGAGATGTTGCCATGGGTTGGGTCTTATCAATGGTACCACTGGCCTGTGCTACTGCTAAGCTAGACACAGTAGTGGTAGCCCTCACCACTCTGTCATAGACAGCCTCATCTGCTACATTTGGATTAGTAGAAGTTTCTGGGCTGAGGAACCACAGACTCCTTTCTGGTTCTCCTCTTATATGTTTTTGAAATTATTAGGGTGTGTGAAGATGATCGAACACTGATGGGTGTGTGTTAGGACTCAAATGGGATTGTTGATCCTTCACCCTGATCTATTGCATGCTGAACAATCATTGTGTCAAAAAGTGGTACTTTTATCCCATTGTACCCCTTAGATGTCATTCTCATGTTACTGAAAAGTTTTGGAGTAAGGAAAGGAGTTGGATAGACATTCTTATGAGATAAAAGTAAATATTTTTGTTTTTTCAAAAACATTTGTATAAACCTTGGATACATAAATTTTTTTGATTTAGTATTCACATTCTTCACCATACCATTAAAAATCAGTTTTAAAAAATTGAAAGTCCTGTTTGTGGCTAAACAAATGAGAGCAGTTGCAATATTGCTACTGAATTGCTCCTAAGAGGTTTTCTTTGGACTTAAATCATGGAGAATGGTATGAATGAAGAATCTCCATTGTGGGGCAAAACATCCTTTTTGAAAAGTTAATGTAGCAAAATCTGATTCATACCCCATTCTGGAAATAGTTTGAAAAATTTCAGTGTTTGGCAAAGTACTAATACCATTATCGTCTTCTAAATAGAGATTTCTCCTTACAGATGACTTAGTAATAGTTAGAGTTTTGCCATCAACTGTTACAATTAATTATTTGTCTCCATTCTCAAGTGTATTGGCAGTAACAGTCTACCAAAACTGTTTGGTTTGAGATACATAGATAGTAGGATTTGTCAAAAGAGCATACCTGATGTGGGTTGAATTTAGAAAATCTACTATCTGATGGAAGTTATTACTTCCCTCTAGTTTCTCCAAGTATGCAACCTGATTATGTTTAGAACAGAATTCCAAATTCGCCATTATAAGAGATAAAAGCTTGATTAGTTTACTGGGTTATGATCGTTAATGAGTGAATTAAGTGTTTGGTAAAGCCAAGTGAGAATTTATAAAGTTCACTTAGGGTTTGAGAATATATCGACTTGAATAAATCTTTTCTTGAGAATAAAGAAATTGTATAAGAAAAGAAAGATTGTGAATTATCCAAGTTAGAAAAACCCTTAAACAAAGTAACTGACACAAATTTACCCCAACGACTATAATTAAAAAAACAGTTATTTCGCAAACATTACCAACGGCTACCCAACAGTACAAAGTTTTATGCTTGCAGTACAAACTTTTGTCTAGCAGTACAAACTTTTGGAAAAAACTTTTTCTTAGCAGTATTGACTCAATTTTCTTTTAAAACCGTACTGCCCACAAACTTTTAAAAAGATTAATTGTAAAAGAAGACACTCAATCAGAGTTTGGTTGCATTAAACCTCTGATTGTGTGGGAACCAATGTTTTCAGCATAAATGTTGCCTGTGATCATATAAAATCATTAAAAGAGCCTTCTTGACCGGGTTTCCAGCTCGTGGCAGGTGTTACCTCTAACAGAAATGCATTAGATTCACTTTTGCTCGCAGTTCTCTATACCAAATGTCCTTGGACTAGTCACACTATCATTAAGATATGATCGAATGGTATAGAGTGAATTAGCTCAGTTACTATCTGACTAACTATGACCATCAATTCATGTCCAAAATACCATAGATTGATTTCAAAAAATAAATTTTAAAGAACCTCCCAACTCATGTGTAAAACCTTTGTCAAGTGATCCCCAAATCCTGTCTATCATGAATCAATTATGACAGCAAACATTTCACCACTTTTGCTTCTCACACATCATAAGCTTCCAATCATACTGCTTGCATATTGTTAGCATTAAAGAAAAGTCATTACACCTGATCTTTCTAGGAATAGTACACAGACTATGACAAAAAATCCAGTTAAGGAATCTGTTGGTTCTAACGACATGGTCCACAATCACTATCTAGAAGAAGCTAGGAAAAAGGCACAAATTTGAAAAGACGGAATTTTAGGTGCCAAACCTAGGGTGATAAATTTTATAAGATTGCAAGGCTCTGCTAGTTTTTGTAAACCATTACCTAGGAACACTCAACAAAAGACTAGGGATTGGCCTGCATCTAAGAGTAGTTGCGCAAAAGAAAATGCTATACACGTAGAACACAACACTAGAAATTCTGAGTCTTTTCCTAACAAAAAGCAATTTCCAAATGACTGTAGTGACAGAGTGAAGGTTGCTGTTTTAAACAAGAATGTTGAATTTGTCTGTCCTACATGTCAAAAATATGTTTTTTCAGCTAATCATGATGCATGTGTTGCATAATTTATCAAGAAAGAAAATTCACGTGCTAAGGCACAATCCACTAAGACACCAAATAGAAACAAACCCGTTGACAACAAGAAACAGGATAAGAAACCTAATAGGTGGATATCTACAGGATGTAGTTTTTCCAAGACTGAGACTTCCGCTGCATCTGATAAGAAAACTACGTCTAGATCTTACCTTAGCTGGATTCCCACGGGAAAAGTTTTTACAACAGTTGGTCTTAGATGGATTCCCACAAGGAAGATTTTTGATTCTTGCATGCACCAAGAAAAATAATAGTGAACATCATTAGGATAAGGAAGTTGAAATCACTAAAACCGTTGATAGTGAACACACTCAATGTGAGGAAACATGTACTTCTAACACTGTTATTTGTGCAAAAATTTCTTCTGTGGATGCAGATACTTGTAAAAGTGTTGAGGGTTCATATACCCGATGTGGAAAAGAAGAACTTTATGCCTACATCACATGTGGAAATCCTTTTCTAATTCCACTCTTAACTCTACTTTTACATGTCCAAACTTAATTTTTCTTTCTTCAAATCTTCTTTGTAAATATTTTTTGAGAAACAAAATATCAAAATAGAAAATTTTCAAAAATACAAAAACAATATAAAATAAAAATTCCAAAAATATTCTTCTCACGACATGTCTCTCGTATAATCAATATTCTGTACGTATCTAGAAATGTCATTCAAAAATGATACGGACATGTACAAATGTCGTTTCTCTAAAATTTCTTCATTATGGCTTCTGGACACATCAGTTCAGGACCCGCGATTCACAGAAAGGAAAGTGCTTAATCAATACAAAGGTTTTAAATATTTTTCGAGCACTTATCATAAAAATCTCTATGGCTTTCATATACTTCTGTACGATACCAGGACTTAAATGATGACTTCTGATTATTTCAGATCAGAACTCCTAGTTTCAAAGAAGAAATCATTTTCAAAAAGTTCAAGTCTAAACAAACGAAAATATTTCACTCAAAAACTTGTTTTTACAAAAAGACTTGTGAACATCTAAGTACATAACTCATTTTTAAAAAGAATCCTTGAGCACATGATTAAGATTTTTCAAAATCATTCAAATTATTCCGTGCTCAAGATAACTCCCTCCAAACCATTAAAATTGATTTTAAACTCTATGTTTAAAAACATTCTTTCTTTAAGGGGGAGGATAAAAATCAAATCAAAATGTTTCGATTTCATGCAAAAACAAATCCGTCTATCTCTCCAAAAACCTTTATCTTAATTAGTTGATATAAAAAATATCACGATTTGTTATTTTTGAGGGGGAGAAGACGTGATTAAAAGGAGATCAAAATGTTTAAAGATTGTAGTTGAATCTCAAATGAGCTCGAGTCAGATATAACCAACGAATTGACAAAGCTTAATTGTCAGTAGTCGAAAAGACTTGTCCTGGACGGGTAATAACTTCAAGCTGGTCTAACCAGTGATGTAAGCGTGTCTCGAATAGGACTTGTCTAAGTAGAGTGTACCATCTCGAGAGACTTTCTTTGAACTTGACCAGGACGTGTAATAATTTCAAGCTAGTCAAACAAGTGATGTAAGCGTGTCTCGAATCGGTCATGCTCACTGAAAATCGATCAATTCAAAAGTGCAAACTCTACCCAACATGTGTAAATCTATCTTAAATCTTACGAGCACATGTGAAGGGGGTGTATTTCAGAAATTGCAGAACTCTTGAAGTGTTAACAAAAATATGTTTTATAATCACAAACACTTTGAGAGATTTTCACAAAAGGTTTTATGGCATGAGATCAATGAACCTAGGATAATCATGGAGTAATAAGGTGATTATGGTTAGGTTTATGTCCTATGATCCGCGAGAGCCGGAGGGATCTACCCAAGGACAATTCCAATAGATTAGAATTAGAAGTCCTTAGGTATGATTGAAAAAAGGAGAAAAGTGATGAAAGGAGAAATAAGGGATTAAAGAATTAAAAAGAAAAGTTTGTGAAAAAGGGTGAAAAGAAATAGCCATCCAATAAACTTAGGGCAGAAACCGGGTCAATACATCTGCTATCGGTTGTCACAAAGATGATACCGGTATTGAAGACAAGACGTCATGGACCCAGTGACGCACTGCACAACCCCTCCTAGCCACTCAGATATCTCTTAAAAGATATTTGTTTCATTTCTCACGAAGAACCATGCATAATCTATCGACCACTCACTCCGAGATGTGTTGATGTTGAAAAGGAGGCCCTCTGCTCCATACCTCCGATGACTAAAACTAAAACACACTTAATCAAGTCTAGAGCCATGAGATTCATCAAAAGATCTCTTAGGATACACTTCCAACATCATACACTTATGTTCGCCAAAAAGGACACATGTTGTATAAGAGTCTTTTATGAGATCTACGGATCTTTCCTTATCTATCAAAGTGAATAGAATCAAGACATTCATCAGTAAAACAATCGTAGCGGTCTATTCTCTAAGAAAAGTCCACGACGATCGATTGGTGATTTCAGCTAACATTTTTATGCAGGTACTGATGACAGTCCCTTGGAGGAAATGCCGTTTACCACCATAACTTCAGATATCAAACATCTTCACCTCCACATACTCATACTTATGAAGTTCATCCTCAACAAGCTCAAGTGAAAAATGTTCTAGACAAAGAGATCAAGTTAAAGACAATGAGTTACGTCAAATTCAAAGAGCTAATCAAGAATATCAACAACAAGTTCATGAATCAATTGTGGAAGACATAAGTATGAAGTTCAAAGTATGTTTAAGACGTGTGCGTATGTTGGAAATGATATAATCAAAGATCTACACTTTATCACACCACAAACTACAATATTTGTATGCTACAAGAGGAAGTAATATATGGAACCAGAATCTGATGAGGATGATATGTAGTATATAATAATAAGGATAAGAGAAATGAATAATAAGATTGAGATGTGGCGGCAGTAGAGAAAAGATAAAGATGGATCGGTGTATATTCGATTGAGGGAAGAAAAGAAAGAATACAATAACACACACACATACATTTTTTAAGATAAATTTGCACATGTTGGGTAGAGTTCGCACATTTTTGAATTGATCGATTTTCAATTAATATGACCATCGCGAGGCACGCTTACATCACTAGTTAGACTAGCTTGAAATTATTACCCGTCCTGGTCATATCAAAAGAATAATCTCTCGAATTGGTACATTCTACTCAGACAAGTCCTTTGCAAGTCACGTTTACATCACTGGATGAACCAGCTTGAAATTATTACCCGTCCTGGACAAGTCATTTCGATTAGAGACATTTAATTTTCCTCAATTCGAGGGTTCAAACTGAGTCTTTTTCAAGAGCTCTTTTGAGATTCAATCCACGATCTTTAAACTTTTGATCATATTTTAATCACATCTTCTCCCCCTCAAAAATAGCATGTAGTGATGTTTTTGATATTAACTGATTAAAATAAAGCTTTTTAGAGAGAAAAACGGATCATTTTTGCATTATTTGGAACATTTTGTTTTTCTTTTTATACTCCCCCTTAAATAAAGCATATTGTTTAAACATTTGAGTTTAAAATCATTTAAGGGTATAGTGGGAGTTATCTTTTTGAAGAATCTCGAGCACAGAATTTGGAGAAATATTTTGAAAAATCTCTTTGAAAAATCTTGATCATGTGCTCAAGGATTATTTGTTTTCTTTTGCCATTAACAATGCGAGTCCTGATAAGAAATAATCATAAGTCATCACTGTAGCACGGGTTTCGTACTGAGATATACGAAATTCATAGAGATTTTTAGGATGAGTGCTTAAAAAATATTTAAAACCTTTGTTTTGATTAAGCACTTTCCTTTTTATGAAGCGCTGGTCCTAAACTGATGTGTTCATAAGCCATAATGAAGAAAATTTTGAGAAACGACATGTTTTGAAACATTTTTAAATGAACTCTCGCTCAATCATCAGTACATGCCCGTATCATTGTTAAATGACATTTCTAGGCACGTATAGATCATCGAATATACGAGAGACATGTCGTGAGAAGAATATTTTTGGTTTTTATATTTTATATTGTTTTTGTATTTTTGAAATTTTCTATTTTTGTATTTTGCTTTTGTTGGTTTTTCAAATTTTGTATTTTTTTTTGGATTTTTTTTTTCAAAAAATATATTCACAAAGAATGATTAAGTATGAACAAGTAAAAGTGGAGTTAAGAGTGGAATAAGACCAGGATTTCCACATGCAATGTTGGCATAAAGTTCTTCTTTTCCACATCGAGTGTATGAAACCTCAACACTTTCACAAGTACCTATATCCACAAAATCCACAAAAGAAGAATACGCACAAATAATAGTGTTAGAAGTACATGAATCATCACTCTGAGGGTGTTGATTATCAACAGTTGTAACAGTTTCTACTTCTTTATCCTTAGGATTTTCACTATTATTTGTCTTGGTGTAGCTATCAAGAATCTTTCCTGTGGGAATCCATCTAAGACCAACTTTTTAAAAACTTTTCCCGTGGGAATCCGCCTAAGGCAAGATCTAGGAGTTGTTTTCTTTTTAGATGCAGCGGAAGTCTCATTTTGAGAAAAACTACGTCCTGTAGAGATCCACCTATTAGGTTTCTTAGCCTCTTGCTTCTTATCAACGGGTTTGTTTCTATTTGGAGTCTTAGTGGATTGTGCCTTAGCACGTGAATTTGCTTTCTTGATATACTGTGCAACACATGCATCATGATTAGCTGAAAAGACACATTTTTGACATGTAGGACAGACAAATTCAACGTTATTATTTAAAACGGAAACCTTAATTTTGTCACTACTGTCATTTTGAACTTGCTTTGTGTTCGAAGAGGAATTTGAATTCTTAGTGTTGCATTCTACATGGATAACATTTTCTTTTGCGCAACTACTCTTAGATGCAAGCCAATCCCTAGTCTTTTGTTGAGTGTTCCTAGGTAGAGGTTTACTACTACTAGCAGTGCCTTGTAATGTTGTAGAATTCATCACCCTAGGTTTTGTACCTAATATTCCGTCTTTTCGAATCTGTGCCTTTTTTCTAGCTTTTTCTAGGTAGTGATTGTGGACCATGTTGTTTGAACCAACATATTCTTTAACAGTGTTTGTGGTCACATTCGGTGAGCTAATCCTAGGGGCACACACATTTGTCTTGATGTCCTTTGAGTTTGTTGTAGCATTCCTAGACTCTTTTGGATTACCTTTTTCACTTTTGTCTATCGCCCTATATGTTTGAGATGTAGAGGTAGATGCAGTAGTGGTACTAATCCTATAAGGGCCAGGAGCTATCACATTAGATGTTTCGACAACCGCTTTTTCTTTTTCAACACATTGAGAAATTGACATTTTTGGTGTTGCAACCCTTGTTTCCTCACCCTTCCCTTTTTGTCTTTCATGCTGAGACATCAAAAGATCATTTTGTTTTTTCATATTTTTGTAAGCACGCTCATACGAAAATTTGTCATACTTGCATTCTTCCCTTTTCCGATCCAGTTGTTTAAAATATGTTATATTTTGTTTTTCAAGCTTAGCAAGCGCATTTTCATATTTTTCAACAATTTCAGAAGTCTCAGCTCGAAGTCTTTCATCATCCACTACAGAATATGTTTGATAAATAATGGACATAATATCAGTCGATAGAGCTACTTCGAAGAGAGTGTCATTGTGTTTTTCCAAAACTTTGATGTGTTCAATGTTTTCATTAGCTTCCTTCACTAGGGATTTGTGGTCCTTGACAAATTCGGCTGATTCTTTCAAAAGAATATTTTCAACATTAAGAACTACCGCATAAATTGCAGTAATTTGAGGATTGATTTCCGTTTCAAACATCTTTTTCTGATCTGTATGAAAACTTGAAAACCAGTCATTGTGGTTACTTTTCTTTTGGATGCCATAGTCATTTGAAGAGTTTCAACTCTCGTTTTAGGATCATCCAAATATCGTCTAGCTTCACCTATGTTACAAGTGTTCTTAGAGGACATTTGTTCGATGTTAGAAAGATGTTTTGAAACAACTTTTCGTTTTGCGACAGCCACTGGTCTTTTGAAAAACATTGGTGACTCTTTTTGAACAAGATGAACGCCCGACATTGTGTTAAGCTTATTATAATCAATTGGTCTGATTTCTGGGTTCATTTGTTTCATTTTAATTCTACTCTCTTCAGCAAGCTCAATCGTTTCTTAAGAATCCCGAACTTCGGGAGGATCATGTGTATCATTTAGCACACTACCATTATATAACACATTATGTTGTTGCTGAGCTTTCTTGAGATTATAAGGGTTTTCACAACCGATAGCCATTTTCTTCATTGTATGTAAAATCGGGTTTGGATCTTTGATTAGCATATTTTGAGTTTGAGCAGAATGACCCGTTTTTACAAGCAACTCTTCCAACTTTTTATTGGTTTCTTGTTTGTCAATGATTTCATCTAGAAGATCATTTTTTCGTTTTGAAAACCTTGCATTCAACTATTTCTTTTCTTTTTCAAGATCAGAACAAGTTGATTTTTGTTTAGAAAGTTGGTTGGTTAAGTCTAAAATTTCTGTGTTTACGGATTTAATTTTCATGTTCAAATTAACATCGAGTGTGTCATATTTGATTTGCAAATGTTTTTCTCTTAAAACAGAATCTCGATAACCAATTTCTAGTTCTGACTGTCATTTGTTTTTAAATTCAAAAGCTTGTTCATTCACCTTATATCTCTCAAGCTCAGCGGTCAATTTCATATTCGCTGCTTTAACATCGCGATTGACCTTTTTGACCTTTTCAATCTCAATTTGACAATTATGAAGTAATGATTCAAAGAAAGCACGGGTTTCCTCATCATTAGCATTATTTTGTGCAACTTGAACTTCATTAGGATCCATATCTGGAGTTGCCAAAACAGTATTGCTACAACTTGGCGTGTCCATATATGTATCATAAGTAGGTTCGAGAGGCACAAAATGTGGCTTTTCATGAGCAAACGGATTAATATCATTACCAGGATTTGGTACCTCATGGAGTGGTTCGGTGTCATATTTAGGAGGAATGTCATAATTACTGCACGATGTTGTTTCTTGCTGATTAGCCATGAAGTCGGAGATTCCAGTGTGTTCTGCAGTGTTATCATTAACTCTTATTGTAACCATGAAGTCGTATTCCTCAACAGTCAACGGTATTCCCGAATCTTCCTTTTTGGCTAGCATCAACATGTACTGGAGCTTTTCTAGCTTCGTCATTGCATTGACATTACCATTTCTACCTATATCACTCCTGTTGATTTCAGATGAAGTCATGAAACAATAATTCTCATTTTGATTGACCCCGTTCTGATTCACAAACTGATCCATTTGGTTTCCAGTGAACTGCCCTTCATATTGCATTTGATTCCCCATCTGTATCCCCGTAGAATTTTCTTGCTGATTCCCAATAACCTCAACCATTTGACCTTCTTGTCCCATATATAACTGCGTATTGTTAGTGTAAGGTGAATTCCATTGGTTGTTGTTATGTTGTTTGTTTTTTAATGTCTTGGTGAATAATGCAAAAGCATATGCCAAATCAGTTGCGAGATTGTCTTGTTGAGTTGCCATTGATGATGTTGTATGATAGAGTTGATTCAGTTGATTCAGGATCGTTACAAAGAAATAGGTGTTGTGGTTGTTGAAGATTGAACTCAGTTGTTGT
The DNA here is from genome assembly GCA_021014915.2 of Artemisia tridentata subsp. tridentata. Classification (NCBI taxonomy): domain Eukaryota; kingdom Viridiplantae; phylum Streptophyta; class Magnoliopsida; order Asterales; family Asteraceae; genus Artemisia; species Artemisia tridentata. The sequence goes on along the minus strand of CP139507.1, from coordinate 170,133,024 downwards.
TGTGAAGTCTTGGTCCTTTGTTGATGATCGGTTTAAGTTACTTTCAATTTAGATGAACTATTACAATTTAGATAAACGAAGCAAATTAAATAAAGTTACTAAATTTGATTAGACTATAATTTAGACAAAATAAAAAATTCACAAATTCGACAAAGTTATGTAAATTACAATTTAGATAAAATGACAATTTCTATAGAAATTTTAATTTAAACCAAAATTTATACAAATTATGGTAAAATTTCAATTTATATAGAATTTATCTAATGTATATAAATTTGTAATTTATATAAAAATCTAACTAATTTATACAAACTAGTAGATATTCCCTTGTCGAAGTATTTTGCACACTTATACAAGTGAGAAAATACCGAGTCCGCGATCCTTGATGTTGTAGAAATTAAGAGTTTAAATCAAATTTATAAAAATTATTTAATTTGTAAACGTTTAAAATGAATTGCGATAGAGGACTAAATATGACAATTGCGAAAAGATCTTAAAGGCAGCAACAATTGTGATAAGGGACCAAAGTTGACAAATTGCGAAAGTAGTTTAAACTGCCACAATTTCTATAAGGGACTAAGTCTGCCAATACGCGAAAGTGGTTCAAGCAATTGCGATAAAGGGTTGGACTTGTCAATTTGCAAAAGATCTTTAATACAATTGCGATAGGGACAGCTGAGCAGATTTGTGATAATAGGGGTTGGCCCACAATTGCAAAATGTTTGACCACTTGGACAATTTCTATAAAGCTGTTTGACCTTGTCCACAATGTCGATAGCCTTCACAATTCCAATAGATATTATACAATTTCTATAAACCCCCTTTTTATCTAGATTGTCAAGCACAACAATTCCTATAAACCCCTTTTTATCTAAATTGTCAAGCACAACAATTCCTATAAACCCTCTTTTATAGAAATTGTCAAATCTAACAATTCCTATAAACCCTCTTTTATCTAAATTCTTATATAAGAAAATAGATTTTTTCAATGTCGATGTAGATCCATTTTTATCACAATTCTTATACAAAAAATGGCTAAAAACTTTGATGCAAGGAGGATTCGAACCGCAACTTGTAGCCCTTTTTGTTTAAATCAAAGCTTCACACGCAACTATTTCTTTCAATATGTTGAATCACCTTTTTGCCGACTAAAAAGATTCCAACTTTTTCACAAAACTGAATCGTTAAAATCAATAAAGCTTTAACCTTTATCTTCTTAAATGATGCGTAAAAGACAAAAAAACTTGATACTCTATCTTTAAACTTCACGTTGAATTCAAAGTAAAGACCAAGAGAACAGCACTTTTGATAACAAACTAGAATATTACTTTTTTTTTGTTTTTGACGCAACACTTTTAATAACAACACGAACACAACTAGTACCTAAATTTTTATTTGGAAGATGATACCACTTTTAAAAAACTAGATCTACTTCATCAAACAACTAAATATGATATTATATAAACTAAATAGAAAGATAAGACTAGATCGAATGGTAAGATGAGGAACCAGAATATGTAATGAGATGCGTGTAAAGTAAGACGAAGAATAATAATAGAAAAGAGAAGTGAATGGCGGCAGAATAAAGAAGAAGGGAAAGAGTATATGTTAGATTAGAATGAGAGAAGAAATACAAGAGAATACACACACTCCCACCTTACCCTCTCTAAAGCACACTTAACTTTTGAGGTGGGAGTGTAGTACATATAGGTACAAGAGTGATGCCCTAGAGGACTTTCAATTGGCTTGGTTGGGCTTGTGTTGGGCTTGGACATTTAAGTAATACATATACTCTAACTAATAACATATTAGCTTGGTCCAACCATGAGCCCTTTTACACAATTCATTTACATTTCATACGACACACTAAAGTTGTTAAATCGAGAATGACCATCACTTTTAAATCAATGCTAACAGGAAAAGACGACACTACAAACCTGGGAAGATGTTGATCGAAGGCAAGAAAGATCGATAGTCATTTATCCAAGATCACAAAGCATAAAGGAACAAAAGAATCAAGACTATTCTATGACAACACACAAAGTTTAAGACCTAGAAGACAGAAGACCTAATCACTTGGAGCATCATTTGAATGACCACCCCTTAGTGGGAGATTGTTAGCCTTAATAGAAAGTGTTGGTCATTCTAGATTAGGATCATTGTAATGTGTGGTAGATTATGTAATAGAATAGTTAATGGGCTCATGGATTGGGCTAAGCTAATAGGTTATTAGTTATGATCAGCTAGTCCATTTAGTTATGTTGTAAAACAAGCCTAACCTAATCCTAAACCGAGCCCACACAAAGCCTATTAGGGCATCTATGTACATACTATATAAACACCTCAAATGACACATTTGAGGTGTGTGCTTGAGAGTTTATTGTGTGTGTTTTGCTTTAATATAAATTCTCTCTTTCTCTTCCTATTCCATACGCCACATACATATTTTTCTAATCACAATCTTTGCTTAATATTGTGTGATAAGTTACTAAATCTAAGGTCCTACACGTATCCTGCAAATGTTAGTCCAAAACCAATAAAACACAATGCAAATCATTTTCTATAAAAAATTATCAATTTTGACTAACAGTTTAAACTTAGCAATACTAATTTGCACTAATAGTACAAACTTTGTGCTACCAGTAGAAACTCAGCATACTAGCAGTATCACCAACTAATACTACCAATCCTTTACAAAACTTTACAAAGACACTTAGAGATTAAAACTTTTATAGATTTAGCATGCCAATATATAACAACCCGTAAAATTTCATAAGGAAAACTGACTATTTTGCCCTTTTGACTTTTACTTCTTGACTATTTGACTTTCTCCGTGACGTAAACAATTCACTCTTCTTTGAATTATTACTCTCTGAACGTTTTCCTTCACCTCTGTCTATTTAACGCGAAGATATCTCGCAAAATGTGAAAATCACACAACGCGTACTGACACAAGACTAAGATAAGACCATGTGTTCAAATACTCATATTTTACCAATAGTCATATTTTATATGAACTATTGTCATTTCATCATTTTTACGTGAGTATTTTATTTCTTACGTAACGCGCGTGCTCAAACCTATTTTATTAGGTTTCAACAACATAAGCACACTCCATTAGACTTATCACACATGTAATATACTTAGTTGGTATATATTGATAAGTTTTAACATTTTATTAAGTATTACATTTATACGTTGCCCGATTTTAAGTTTTGGGATTTAAGGGCTTAACATTAGTAATTACCGGAACCAAAATACACCTCAAATACTCAAGATGTATCAAAAATAAAACAAATCACCACCACACTTCATATGTGGCGTGTGATTAAGCTTTTAAGAGCCACATGGCTCTTCTAAATTTCACTCTTCTCCAAATCAAGACATATGTCGTGATAACTTTTCATTCCCCTCCTCCTTGCCGCCCACCTCTCTCTCTCACTCTCCAAAATTCTTCTAAATCCAAGATTCAAGTTTTGCTAAGATATGGAGCTCTTGATGGTTTCTACATTAGCCAAGTGAAGTTTTTGTGATTTCTAAGCTAGATCAAGAGCTACACAAGGAAGTTAGGGGCTGAAGTAAAGTGATTCTTGGAGTAACAAGATCAAGATTATAAGAGCTTGCAAGTAATAAGGTGGTAGGAAGTTTGAAGATTCGGGTAGTGTTCTTGTGTTCTTGAAAATCTTCCAACCTATCTTTGTAAGATTTTGGTTAGATCTTTATGTTCATCCTTTAATTTGTGTATTTCTCATGTTTTGTATAAGTTATGTATGTTGTAAGAACTTGGTTTGATGTTGTACATGGCTAATCTCAAGCCAAAACTTTGGATAGAATTGTTAAGATCTTGTTTTGAATCAACTAGTAAATAACTAGTGATTTTGTTAGTGGTTAGACACCCGATTTTGACATATTGTGGTAGAGATAAATTAGAGAATCTGATAGAGGAAGAAAGGATAAAAATTTGGGTTTTTGAATCACTCAAAAAGGTTTTATAGATCAAAAGTTATGGCAAAATTAAGATTTACATAAGAAATTGTGATGCTGATTGAAATTGTATACTGATCAGAACTTAAAGTGTGATTTTCACCCTCTTCTGGTCCGAATCACTAAAAATGTAAAACACAAAAGTTGCTCAGAATGGTGTTTTCTTCAAAACCTACCGTGCACGCCTCCTAAAAGTGAATAATGAAGGCTGTAGACCTCAAAAGTTAACTGGGTCTGTTCTAGACTCAAGTTTAGTTATGACCTATAGTTCAAAAAAAAGTTTAGTTATGACCTAAAAAGTCTAATAATGTTTAAATTATTTGTGACCATCATGTAGCCCAAGTATGACTTAAAATCAGTCATGGAACTTTGTCTTAAGGCCTTACCTATCTAAGGTTATGGCTTTGTTCATTGTCTTCAAAATATAAGCCTAGTTATAAGGCTATTTTGTGTCCAACAACCCAAAAACTTATTTTTGAAAGTTGTCAATATATTTAACTTGTTTTTCTAAACTCATCAACTTATAAAAATGACCCTTATCACATAAATAAATGTCATTAGTGCACAACTTACACTTAATTCATAAAATTTTAACAATTAGTATGATGTTTAAACCTTTTTCACGACCGCTAGATTTTGATAGCCCGAACAGTAATACAAAGTTATTTTTAAATGGCTATTAGCCAAACCATATTTTAGGGATGCCTCACTTATTTACACATCATGAGATATATGTACAACATCATGATCAAGTCAATGACATACATATACTGGTACACTACTATCGTACTCTATTCTAAAATCCGATCACTATATTTTTGTAGGTTGTCGTTAAAGTCATGGTCTCGCCATACAATAAATGTTGCTATAATCCACTACTAAACACTACGGTGAGTTCATAGCCTCGCCTTTACTTATTTAAATGTTTATTTAACCTCGCGAGGGGGATACATGCTAATTACTTTTTCTATGATCACAACTGCTTGAAAACTGCTTTCTAAACTAAATGTATTATTGACACTAAGTACTACTATTGCCATGAAGTCCCCACATCATGAATCGTTAATCACTTGCGAGTGAGCGCGAATATTGTGAATAGATCTATTGGGATTGAACTCCCCCGTCCGGGTAGGTAACATCGTACTACTATGAACGGATGCATTATATTTGAGGTCTCTAGGTGCTTCGCAAGGCACCTACCGGGGCAAACTTATATACATATCTCTCAAGGAATCGATATCATGAGCTTAGTGAAATAATACGTTTTATGGGCGTATAACAACGTAGCCCATCGTTTCTTAAACTGATATATTGTGATCAACTATTTATTTAATTAAACTCTATGAATTCACTCAATTTTATGTTGACTTTTTAGCATGTTTTATCTCAGTTCCGAAGATGTTTAATGCTTGGGTGGGCGTGCAAGGATATGGATATTGACAAGGATGGACTATGTTTTAAAAATTTACATTCGACAAAAATTTAAAAACTTATGTTATTTCCAAATTTATGTTGCTTTTGAACATTTATGTCGTGTAAAACTTTTGGGACCTCCTTTTGTTAAACTCTGATATTATCGAATGTAAAAAGTTATTATAAACGTCTCTATTTTGAATTCGTTTACTATACTTGTACTATGTGACTAATAAATAGCACCCCATGTTGTATTCCGCTGCGTTATGAAAATGGGGGTGTTATAGATTGGTACCAGAGCACATGTTATAGTGAACTAGGTCATTTTCTTTTAAAAGCCTAGACTATAACCTTTAATTTTGAAAAGTCACGAGTTCCATCATCTTGTCCGATATCCATGCGCGCCTACTTCCTAAATTTCCTGTTACTCCATTGAGTATATATTCCTTATTATATTATTATACTAAGGATAATTATAGAAGCACTATAATTATTCCTTAACTCGTCTGATAATCCGCGAAAGTATCACTTTTTATATATGTAACCTTTTGTGCACTAAACTTCCTTGGTGTATTTTATGCTATTCATGAGCATTGTTAATTTCCATCCGGAAATTTATACACATCTTCAAGTACACCCTTGTTATACGTATACGTATAGCGAATATTACTATATGTACTTAAGATATTGTTCGACTATCTTGCTTGTTCCTAAAGCGTCGCTATATTTTTTTTATGAAATTTCTCCATGTGAATACTAAAATCTTCTAGACATTGTAGGTGATTACAATGGTCTCTCTTATTTATCAGACATTGTAGGTGATTACAATGGTCTCTCTTATTTCTCAGACATTGTATGTGATTACAATGGTCTCCCTTAATTCTCAGACATTGTAAGAAAACTAGTTTATAACTATGAACTCATCAAGTCTTTTGAAAACTATGTAGGTTTTTCTGATTATTTTACTCCTCGTTTTCGAGGATGAGTGTGAACATTCACTCCGTACTCTCGGAACACTTATGACGTCTTGTAACGCACCACCTCGTAACTCATCGGTTAAGTATGAGTGTTTTGTCGGGAATTCTTAAGTAGGATGATTTATAATATCCTTATTTAAATGGATTGGGACGCCTTTTTATTTAAATAAAGAAATTGTGAATCGCCGAACCATAAGTTTATATTTCCTTGTTTACATTGTTTGGGACGCCTCTCTATGTAAATAATGAATTATAAATAAGTGGGCTTATTTGTATTCGATGAGACATGAGTATGAACTTGAACTTGAGAATCACCAGTATTCTACCACTTAGCAAAATCTTAAGATCTCATTTGAACTGCCTGAGTTCATTCCTAAGTTATCACTTTTGCTGTTACAATTTTTACAATCATGAACTATTTATTGAGTTAACAGACTTGTTACCCTCTTGATTTGGTTCAATCTCGAACTAACAAACTGAGTACGTATTCCACCTGCTTACTTGGGTACATAAGATGCCTACTTTACTTAGGTATGTGGACACCTACACATAAGCTCTCCCACGAGCTCCTATCACTTGTTGGCCCATGTTCTGGGAACAGTGCCTCTTGAAATATCCTCACATCTAAGGTAAGTTACCACTGGTTGAGCAGTACCACCATTAGCGGAATTCTTACCCTTATAATCTTTAGTCATATGGCCTACCTTCTAGCAACTTCTACACCTAACAGTGCAAGAACCAATATGATGCAACTTGCATCAATGACATAATGGTTTATTCTTGACATAACCTCTTCTTTCAGTTGAGACAACGACACCATAGGCTCTGGCATTCTCTTACCTTCTATTTTGCTATTGTTGGGTCCTTAAGTAGACCAAGCTCGCACAACTTGATCCACTTGATTGAGAGACATCAGAATTGTTACATCCAGTGTGAAGTGGATCAAACGAAGTTACAATTTATGCTACATAGATAAAGACCTAGGTGATCCTTACAAGGTCCAAGTGTTGATTTATTGATTTCAAGGTTGAATTAGAAGCTATTCAAGGGTTTTATCAAGTGGTTAGGGGCTGAATAAAAAGGGTTATTATAAGGTTTGCATAGGGTTGAAATCAAGTGGGTAAAGATCCAAGACAAGGGTTAAAGGTTGATTGGAGATTAAGTGTTGATTAGTGTTGTGGTTCTTGTAAGTTCTCATCCAAGATCATTATGAGATTATGTTTAGTTTTCATGTATTTATTCCTTTTGGTGTATTTCATAATTTATACAAATTGTATAAGTATTAAGACTTGATTGACGTTGTACATGAGGTTTGAAACACAAAAATAAATTAGGACAAGCCCTAAGTGTGTTTTATGAATCTGAATTCTGAACAGCCCCATAGAATGTTCAAACTGATCATCTCAGTAAACCTTGAGGTTAAGACAATAAGATAAGCCGGTAGAGCTCTGTCTTGTGGTCGTTTCGCCGGGTGGCGCACCTCGTAACTCATCCCGATGAATAAACTAGAGCCAAAAAGGTAAAACATGTCAAAATCTGACTAGCAGATTTCGTCGGACAAAACGGGATAGTTCTAGCCGTTTCGGGAACTCGTCGTAGTTTTATGAAATGAAGCTAGGTCATAAACTTAAACGTAGGAAAAAGCCTCGCATCCTAAAGTGTTGTAGAACTCAAGATATGACCCTTTCCGCGGGACTGCAGTGTGCTGTTCATCAGCACTTAAATGGGTCATTACATGCTGAAATTTTCAGCAAATGGTACATAGCTGATTGGAAAATAAAAAGGGCATTTCGAGCGATTTTGGGTCCGTTTGAGCCATAAAACTTTTAGGAAATATGAGAGTAACATTTATATATCTTCTATATACATTAAGGAACTTTCTAAAACATTATTAGGTAAAGAAGTTATGCCTTCACTAGTGGTGATAAATGTTGATATTAAATAAAGGAATGTTTGGCTAGAGCTCAAATTAGCACCTAAGCAAATCTGGCTTAAGGCCTGAAGAATTATGACTTGAACATGTCAAATAAGCTGTCATATAAGTTTGGTAGAGATTGAGATAACTTATTATCGGTTTTGGGTCGTTTATGATATGTTTAAAAATGGGACAGCATAGTGCGCAGGAATTTGCACCAACTTTGACGAATCATAGAAAAATAACCGTAGCTCCGTTTGAGGTGTTCCTTACATATCCGGAAAGGCGACAGAAGTACCCCCACCTCTTTTGAGACACATCGTCAACTCATAACATGAATTAAATCATGAGGACATGATTCCCTTAACCGGTGGAGACTATAACAACCCGTAAAATTTCATAAGGAAAACTGACTATTTTGCCCCTTTGACTTTTACTTCTTGACTATTTGACTTTCGCCGTGACGTAAACGCTAATACTGTAACCAGTAATATTACAAGTTAAATAATTCACTCTTCTTTGAATTATTACTCTCTGAACGTTTTCGTTCACCTCTGTCTATTTAACGCGAAGATATCTCGCAAAATGTGAAAATCACACAACGCGTACTGACACAAGACTAGGATAAGTCCATGTGTTCAAATACTCATATTTTACCAATAGTCATATTTTATATGAACTATTGTCATTTCATCATTTTTACATGAATATTTTATTTCTTACGTAACGCGCATGCTCAAACCTATTTTATTAGGTTTCAACAACATAAGCACACTCCATTAGACTTATCACACATGTAATATACTTAGTTGGTATATATTGATAAGTTTTAACATTTTATTAAGTATTAAATTTATACGTTGCCCGGTTTTAAGTTTTGGGATTTAAGGGCTTAACATTAGTAATTACCGGGACCAAAATACACCTCAAATTCTCAAGATGTATAAAAAATAAAACAAATCACCACAACACTTCATATGTGGCGTGTGATTAAGCTTTTAAGAGCCACATGGCTCTTCTAAATTTCACTCTTCTCCAAATCAAGACATATGTCTTGATAACTTTTCATTACTTCTTCTCAAATCCTCTCATACATGCAAATCCTCTCAAAACTCTTCCATTCCCCTCCTCCTTGCCGCCCACCTCTCTCTCTCACTCTCCAAAATTCTTCTAAATCCAAGATTCAAGTTATGCTAAGATATGGAGCTCTTGATGGTTTCTACATAGTCCAAGTGAAGTTTTTGTGATTTCTAAGCTAGATAAAGAGGTACACAAGGAAGTTAGGGGCTGAAGTGAAGTGGTTCTTGAAGTATCAAGATCAAGATTATAAGAGCTTGCAAGAAATAAGGTGGTAGGAAGTTTGAAGATTAGGGTAGTGTTCTTGTGTTCTTGAAAATCTTCCAACCTATCTTTGTAAGATTTTGGTGAGATCTTTATGTTCTTCCTATAATTTGTGTATTTCTCATGTTTTGTATAAGTTATGTATGTTGTAAGAACTTGATTTGATATTGTACATGGCTAATCTTAAGCCAAAACTTAGGATAGAATTGTTAAGATCTTGTTTTGAATCAACTAGTAAATAACTAGTGATTTTGTTAGTGGTTGGACCCCAGATTTTGACATATTGTGGTAGAGATAAATTAGAGAATCTGATAGAAGAAGAAAAGAAAAAAATTTGGGCTTTTGAATCACTCAAAAAGGTTTTATAGATCAAAAGTTATGGCAAAATTAAGATTTACATAAGAAATTGTGATGCTGATTGAAATTGTATACTGATCAGAACTTAAAGTGTGATTTTCACCCTCTTCTGGTCCGAATCACTAAAAATGTAACTCACAAAAGTTGCTCAGAATGGTGTTTTCTTCAAAACCCATCGTGCACGCCACCTAAAAGTGAATAATGAAGGCTGTAGACCTCAAACGTTAACTGGGTCTTTTCTAGACTTAAGTTTAGTTATGACCTAAAGTTCAAAAAAAAAAGTTTAGTTATGACCTAAAAAGTCTAATAATGTTTAAATTATTTGTGACCATCATGTAGCCCAAGTATGACTTAAAATCAGTCATGGAACTTTGTCTTAAGGCCTTACCTATCTAAGGTTATGGCTTTGTTCATTGTCTTCAAAATATAAGCCTAGTTATAAGGCTAGTTTGTGTCCAACAACCCAAAAACTTATTTTTGAAAGTTGTCAATATATTTAACTTGTTTTTCTAAACTCATCAACTTATAAAAATGACCCTTATCACATAAATAAATGTCATTAGTGCACAAGTTACACTTAATTCATAAAATTTTAACAATTAGTATGATGTTTAAACCTTTTTCACGACCGCTAGATTTTGATAGCCCGAACATTAATACGAAGTTATTTTTAAAAGGCTATTAGGCAAACCATATTTTAGGGATGCCTCACTTATTTACACATCATGAGATATATGTACAACATCATGATCAAGTCAATGACATACATATACTGGTACACTACTATCGTACTCTATTCTAAAATCCGATCTCTATATTTTCGTAGGTTGTCGTTAAAGTCGTGGTCTCGCCATACAATAACTGTTGCTATTATCCACTACTAAATACTACGGTGAGTTCCTAGCCTTGCCTTTACTTATTTAAATGTTTATTTAACCTCGCGAGGGGGATACATGCTAATTACTTTTTCTATGATCACAAATGCTTGAAAACTGCTTTCTAAACTAAATTTATTATTGACACTAAGTACTACTATTGCCATGAAGTCCCCACATCATGAATCGTTAATCACTTGCGAGTGAGCGTGAATATTGTGAATAGATCTATTTGGATTGAACTCCCCCGTTCGGGTAGGTAACATCGTACTACTATGAACGGATGCATTATATTTGAGGTCTCTAGGTGCTTCGCAAGGCACCTACCGGGGCAAACTTATATACATATCTCTCAAGGCATCGATATCATGAGCTTAGTGAAATAATACGTTTTATGGGCGTATAACAACGTAGCCCATCGTTTCTTAAACTGATATATATTGTGATCAACTATTTATTTAATTAAACTCTATGTATTCACTCAACTTTATGTTGACTTTTTAGCATGTTTTATCTCAGGTCCGTAGATGTTTAATGCTTGGATGGGCGTGCAAGGATATGGATATTGACAAGGATGGACTATGTTTTAAAATTTTACATTCGACAAAAATTTAAAAACTTATGTTATTTCCAAATTTATGTTGCTTTTGAACATTTATGTCGTGTAAAACTTTTGGGACCTCCTTTTGTTAAACTCTGATCTTATCGAATGTAAAAAGTTATTATAAACGTCTCTATTTTGAATTCGTTTACTATACTTGTACTATGTGACTAATAAATAGCACCCCATGTTGTATTCCACTGTGTTATGAAAATGGGGGTGTTATACAATACTTGCAACCAAGTACTGAAACCTTCCAACATCAAGACCTTTTGTAAGTAAGTCAGCCCAATTGTTATCTGTATGTATTTTAAGAATTTGAATTAACTTTTTCTCATTACAATCTCTTATAAAATGATGTCTAATCTCTATGTGTTTTGTTTTTGAATGTTGAACAAGATTTTTAATAATACAAATGGTACTATTATTGTCAATAAATATCATGGTGTTCATAAAATTATACCCATAGTCCAGCATTTGATTCTGAATCCAGAGTACTTGTCCACAGCAACTAGCAGCAGCCACATATTCAGCCTCAGTTGTAGAATTAGCCACCACAGTTTGCTTTTTACACTGCCATGATATCAACATGTTCCCTAGGAATTGACAACCACATGTTGTTGACTTCCTATCTAAACTTGCACCAGCATAGTCACTATCACTATAAGCCATTAAATCAAATGAAGACTACCTAGGATACCAAAGGCCCAATTTAGGTTGACCTTTTAGGTACCTAAAAATCCTCTTCACAACATGTAAATGTGAAGCCTTAGGAGTGACTTGAAATCTGGCACATGCACACATAACAAACATAATATCTGGTTTGGATGATGTAAGATACATCAATGATCCAATCATTGACCTGTATAAATGAACATCAACATCATCACCATCTGCATCTTTAAGCAAATGCTTCTCTTTATCAAAAGGAGTACTAGCAATCTTGGCATCTGTGTACCAAAATTTCTTCAAAATATCAGCAACATGTTTATCCTGGCTGATAAATATACCATCTTTCTTCTGCTTGACTTGTAATCTTAAGAAGAAATTTAGTTCTCCCATAGAACTCATTTGAAACTTATCATGCATTAGTTTCTCAAAAGCAGTACACATCTCCTTCTTGGTAGAGCCAAAAATAATGTCATCCCTACATATACTTGGACAAGCAAAATATCACCCTTTTGCCTTTTGATAAACAATGTCTTGTCTATCTGTCCTCTGTGAAATCCATTGTCCAATAGATACTTGGTCAATGTTTCATACCAGGATCTTGCAGCTTGATGTAGACCATATAGTGCCTTCACCACCTTGTAGATCTTATCAGGATGATCAGTATCTTCAAACCCTAGTGGTTGCATAACATACACTTCTTCATCAATTGTACCATACAAGCAGGCACTCTTCACATCCATTTGATGAACCATGAATCCCATGAAAGAAGCATAAGCTAAAAACAGCCTTATTGCCTCAATCCTTGCTACAGGTGCAAACACTTCATCATAATCTATACCCTCTTCTTGAGTATATCCCTATGCAACTAGCCTTGCTTTGTTCCTGATGACAATGCCTCTCTCATCCTTCTTGTTTCTGAATACCCATTTAGTACCAATTGAAGCTTGAACTCTAAGAGCTCCTCTTGCATAGCTTCTACCCAGGATGGGTCAATAAGAGCTTTTGCGATCTTCTTGGGTTCTTCTTGAGATAAGAAACATACAAATAAACAAGTATAAAGGTCTTCATGAGTTTTTCCTTCATATATTGCACTGATATATCCTTGCTCTTGTTCATCTGTAGACTTGACTTGTCTCCTTGTCTTTACACCAGACTACATATCACCAATCACAAGATCAAGTGAATGATCTCTGTGAACTCTTGTATGGGGAGTTGAGGGAGCTTCATATGTGATAGGAATATTGTTCAAGTCTACTTCAAAATCATCAAAAAGATTAGTCTGTGGAGCAGGATGAACTGTTGGATCAACAGTATAAACATTTGGTCCACTAGTACTATTTTTTTGGCTCAGCAGTACCATCATTTGGCATAGCAGTACCATCATCATTAGTATTGTTTTCAGGTACCTCTTGTTCTTGATCATCAACTCCACTTTCTGTGAAGTTATAATAAACAACTTAGTGGATCGTTTAGAGCAAGTGAGATTAACAATAATAATGAATAACAACGATACGCAGCGGAATAAACAAACTATCATTATTATTGCTTCAAGGTTTCTTCGTCATCATCTCTAACAACTACTAACAATACAAACCCTAGGCGTCTATTGTAGGAACTTGACGCCTAGACACATACACACCTTTTCCTGGATGTTACATCTCTAACATCTGTATATAACCTAAACGCCTATCCTCTTTATATAATAGAGGATTAGGGTTACAAAGACATTTAACATATTACATATTTAGTCCCTTATCTTTGTCTTCATAAGTCTCCTTCATCTTTCATATTTTGTCAATATCAACTCAAATTAAATTCCCAACAATCTTCCCCTAGTTGATAATGACAAAACCAAGTACGAACTTCCCCTGAAGTTAAAATGTATGAAAGATCTCGACTTCCATGCTTCCACCAAGACTCTACAGGTTGCAGTCTTCTATGTAAATATTCTTCTTCTTTTTGTCATCATCAATTAGGGGACAAAAATATGCAACCTTGATCTTCATAATCACGAATCAGTACCATACATCCAATTTAGTCTTCCAATGTCTCGAATTACCCTCCATGAATGAACACCAAAACGCTTTCTTTTATAAATGAACTCAAGACAGAAAAATCCTAAATCTTCAGTAAAAATACCAACGAGCAGCTATAAAAACCTTCACCTCAATGTAGCATATAAATGGTTAATCATTTGAACATTAAGCTTCCCCTGAAACCCATATGTTAACCATTTTTTGAATCTTCAATTCTGTAGGCTTTATGTAATGATGAAGAAAACTAACCATTACCAATTTGATGCTGAAGTAGAATAACCCAACCTTGTGTCTTATATCTTGTACTAAATCTGACTTCAAACGTATACTTAACGTATAGGGAGACCGCAATCTCTTGACAATAATCACTGAGCACAATAACGTAACTCCTTCAAGTGTTTGTCAATTCTGTTAGTGCAAATATTACGATATTTAAACTAAATGATTTCTTCGGTTTTAATAATGACAAACATGTAACTTGTAATACATAATGTAAAATGTGCAAGTTACTTGTAAACACAAATCATCAATGCATACTTACATCAACACCTCCCGACGTCTCAAGTATGCTTCAACGAAGTCGTAGATTTCCATCCCGACATAAATCACTCAAGGTATGGACAAACAAATCTACTCCTTGACAAATGATCAAATGATTTTATTTTTCTAAACTTCACATTTTTAATGTGACAAAACATTTTTTCAAAAATATATTTCACAAATTATTTTTGAATTAAAAAGAAAAGTTTTATTTTGAAAAATATGTTTGAAAATCCCAACAGTCAAATTTCCCCCCAAAACAGCTCCTAAATTCCCCAAATAAACCTTCTCCACTAAAGACAAACGAAGGAGCGTCTACGGCACCATTAAATAGGTACGGCTCCACTAAATTTAGTGGAGCCGTCGGGTATTTAGTGGAGCCGTGGGTCTGTAACGGTCAGATTTTCCCTTGCCTATAAATAGTGGACCATTCCACACTTCCAACTTGATTTTTCCAGTCCTTTTTCTCTGGTCTTATCCCTCTTCACTTAGATAACTTTCTTTGATCATTTGGAGAGTCTTAGGTTGTTTAAGAGTGATCCAATCATCCACTCAAGTGATCCTCTTCATTCCTCTTGATTAGCAAGAGAAGAACACAAAGTATCCTAGATACAAAGTGTTGTCATCCCTCTTGATTAGCAAGAGAAGAACACAAAGTATCCTAGATACAAAGTGTTGTCATCCCTCTTGATTAGCAAGAGAAGAACACAAAGTATCCAAGTAGATACAAAGTGTTGGAGTTGTTAGGTCTTGTAACATTTGTTACACTCTTGATTGTATCATAGAATACATCAAGATTACTTTTCTTTTGTGAGAGAGTGAGTCAAGATCATTGTGATCTTAAGAGATAGTGAAGATCTCTTGAAGCCATTGGGCTTGTGTGATTGATCATGTGGATCAAGGGTAGATCGTGGTAGATTGGTGCTAGCTAAGATTAGCACTCGACATCTAGCTTAGTGTCGGAAATAGGATAAGCGACGTGTATGGTGTAGATCGGGTAGATCGTGGTAGATTGGTGCTAGCTAAGATTAGCACTCGACATCTAGCTTAGTGTCGAAAAACAAGTTAAGCGACGTGTATGGTTTTCTCCGCCTAAAGGGAGTTTGTTGATTAGTGAAGTAACTCTCGAGTTGGGTACTCGGGGAGTGGAGTAGGGCGAAGAGGAGCTTCGTGACCGAACCACTATAAATCACCGTGTCCGGTTTGCGCCTTCTAACTTATCTCTTTACTTTCATTTCATTAGTTATCGCTTTATATTTATATTTGCATTGCATATGTGTTTGTGTGGCTTATTGCTCATGTAGTGATTGATCATGTATGTTCCATGGTTTGATTGTGCATATGTTGTAGTTTACTATAGTCATCTCTAGATGCTATATACTCATTGTTGACACTCTTCATATTACGTCACACTTGATCGGGTGTTTGATACAAAAGTTTTAAGTTTTTAAATTGAAACGTATTCACCCCCCCCCTCTACGGTTTCCACAATTAGTACCAGAGCCAGGTCGCTCAAATTTTTAAAACAAATGGTTTTCAAAATTGAGTAATTTACATTGCAATGCAATTAGTAAATGTGTCATTTCCGAAAAACCAAACAAGAGCAAACAAACAACATATGTAAACTTTGCTCATGAACGACTCAACACTCAATGTCACATGTCTAGTAAAAGTGTCACACATAATATGTTATTAACTATTATGTAAGTCATCAATCTTTGAGAATATCACATGTATTTCTCTTAACAAAAGATTGACAAAGGATAACTTATAACCCATGCATCTTATTTTCTTTGTGACATGAATGGTTATGTTACAAGAGAATACATTGCATCCTATTAACAAATATAGGATATTAGAGTTGAATAATAACCTAATATGTCATGTGTCATTGCATAAACAAGTAAAATTAGTCATACACTAAAATACTTGTTTCACAAAGCATTCATATGAGTGATAAGTTTCCTCTTAGAAAAGCATACTTGTTGAAATAAACAGTATGTCTCATTTTAAATAAAATGCTCACAAGATCTATTGAGGTAAGTAACCTTTACTAGATTCTCACTCAAGATATGCAAAGGAGCATTCTTGAAACACACACGATGTAGTAGATTCTACATTGTATCATATTAGAGTGTCTCTTGGTTCTAGGAAACCAAATCATGTTAAAATAACATGTAACAACTCAACAAACAAAGATGTTGTCCAAGAGATCATAAAATACACCATCTCCATCAAATAACCTCTAAATCTCAAACACGAAATTAAAATATTTCGCTTGCCTTTGTTAGGAGTTGTGTAAAACATGTCATTCTCTTAATCGACCTTCAAAGTATGGCTAGTTGAGTCATATTAGGTCATGTATTAGCGAAATAAGCTAATATCATCTTTGCTACACTTCAATAGGCAAATATAGGAATTTGAAATTTTCTAATTTGAGAATGACTACTGGAGAACCTATCGCACTAGAAATTCAATTTGACCTAACGGTTGAATTGCTTCCAGGAGAGAAGTTGGGTTTGTGGTATAACCCGTAAAAATGGTCGTGTTCAGCCTTAATTGAGCACCACTAGTGATTGTCTCATACTCATTCTCTAACTTGAAAATTTTTCATTCCTACATTTGACTAGAGATAGTTTGCATCGTTGAACTATATCTCCCATTAGGATGTCTTCTTGAACAAGTAGTAATTAGTATCTGCCTTAGCAAACCTAGATTGCTTGCATCCCACATACATGTTTCAAAATGATAACATGTTCTCATGAGACATGATTAAATGTCTTCATGATCTTAAATGCTAAATGATTATCATGTTTTGCATGATGTTTGCATTTATTCCTTATGTGCATTTTACTTGATTTACTTGTAAAGTTTGCACCCACACTATGTTCTTTTGACATATTAGGAATTAGGTATGCCCATCACTATGAACCCTTAGAAGTCATAGAGCCATACACTAGTGTCAAAACCCATAAGTCAAAGTAGTCGCGAAGTTACCCTAATTCCCCAGTCATCACTTCGCCTTCTTCTAAGTAATACACCTTTTTGTCATGGGAAGGTTAGGAACAAACCTAGTAGAACTCGGAGTAGGGTTGACAACTTAAATATTTCATCCGAAATATTCAAGTAAGTTTAACTAGCGATCGCAATTGTTAAATGTCATATCCGAAACATCATACTCAAGCCTTTTAACAACATATGTTAAAACACTCATCCAAAGGACTCACGAGTTACTATATAAGTAATTAGTAGTTCCTTTCATCCTCGTGTGAATATACACATCTTAAGATCCCAAACCCTGCTGCAAATCAGCACCATAGGCCTAGCTTTACATCTTTCAAAACCCCATGAAACACTCACGTGTGAAACACATAGTAACCCTTAAATCAACCAAACCTCTCAACCGAGAATCCCCTTACCATCTCCGTCTAGGTCTAGGAATGATGGAACATTTTCCATAAAACTTATGACTATTTAAATATTTCACTGGAAATATTAAAGTCATCTCTCGTACCCCTCTTATGATTACTTGAATATTTCACTGGAAATATTGTAGTCATCTCGTGCGTCTCGTCTCATGACTCTTTAAATATTTCACTGGAAATTTTGAGTCATTCTTTAAATCCCTCACATGACTATCTAAATATTTCACTGGAAGTATTAAGTCATCCCTCAGGTTCCTTGCATGATCTCTTGAATATTTCACTAGAAATATTGAGATCATCTATTCTATTTCGTGTCATGACTTTTAGATATTTCACTGGAAATATCAAGTCATTCCCTCAATCAAGTCATATCCTGTGTCTTGTCTGATGACTTTTTAAATATTTCACTGGAAATATTAAGTCATCTTTCACATCGCTCTAATGACTACCTATGTATTTCCTCGGAAATATAAAAGTCATTTCTTCTCGTCCAGTACCGGTCAAAGAAATTATTAGGTATCCACCAACAATCCTGTTAGGATCACATGCACCTTTTCCTTTTCCCTTTTGAAATATATCATGCATCTCATTGTCAGTGCAAACGATATATTAACCTAAACCATCCTTTCCCACCTTTCCTCAAAGGGCAAAACCAACATCTCCAACCACATCATCATCATCCTCCACCTTTAGGATTCCTACACCCTTACCTGCACCAAGTCCACCACAACCTTTAGCTATCACACTAACCCTATCACCATCAAACCTCTTTGGACTTGGCACCAACATACCATCCTTATAACTATCACCATCACCACAACCACTAATGGGTCATCCCATTTTTATCCCCTACAACCACATAACCCAAGTTGTCCTTGTTGTCACCACAACCAACACTCTCCTACCTTATGGAATCATTTAGGTATAACCTCTATCGAGTCTACTTTATGGCACGACTTGTCATAATAGTAATCATTTAGAGTATGTCTTATCAACAAACTATCCTTAACATCAATCATCTTAGGTAGATGATTATGTTGTTCAAAAGGTTTGTTAGAACTTTCCTTCCCAATGACAACTTGGAATAAGTCATTTAGTGTGTCAGTCAATGAACGAATCTCGTTCTTGATTAGTGTGATTGAGTGAACAATTACACCTTAGGTTTTTGGTCGGGTTGTGACACTTACGTGTTAACATAGTTTAACCCATGCATGTCTTTCTATGTGTATTCTATCCCTATAATGTTGCTCCTATACTGTTATATATTATGCTTCACGAAGCTAACCCTTGATGTAGGAAAAGCCTTTGTAAGAATTTGATCCATGGATCCGCTAGATACTAAGGTAAATAAACAAGGGGATTAAGTCACCATAGGGGAACATTGAGCTAGGGGGAGCTCGGGAGTATTTGAATACATAGCATGGAGTCGTCTTCACAAGTGTTGATAGAAGGCTTCACTAGGATGATGCAAGCTCGCCTTTAGGGGGAGAAAGGATATTAGTGCAATAAGGGGGAGTAGGGAGTAAATCCAATGGAGCGCTCGAGGCAACTACCTTTTTGATTCGACAAAAGGGGGAGAAGGAAGTGTAAACAGGTAACTTTTACATTTTACTGTGTGTTACGGTTTACATATTTGTCATCATCAAAAAGGGGGAGATTGTTAGTGCAAATATTACGATATTTAAACTAAACGATTTCTTCGGTTTTAATAATGACAAACATGTAACTTGTAATACATAATGTAAAATGTGCAAGTTACTTGTAAACACAAATCATCAATGCATACTTACATCAACACCTCCCGACGTCTCAAATATGCTTCAACGAAGTCGTAGATTTCCATCCCGACATAAATCACTCAAGGTATGGACAAACAAATCTACTACTTGACAAATGATCAAAGGATTTTATTTTTCTAAACTTTACATTTTTAATGTGACAAAACATTTTTTCAAAAATATATTTCACAAATTATTTTTGAATTAAAAAGAAAAGTTTTATTTTGAAAAATATGTTTAAAAATCCCAATAGTCAAATTTCCCCCAAAATAGCTCCTAACTTCCCCAAATAAACCTTCCCCACTAAAGACAAACGAAGGAGCGTCTACGGCACCATTAAATAGGTACGGCTCCACTAAATTTAGTGGAGCCGTCGGGTATTTAGTGGAGCCGTGGGTCTGTAACGGTCAGATTTTCCCTTGCCTATAAATAGTGGACCATTCCACACTTCCAACTTGATTTTTCTAGTCCTTTTTCTCTGGTCGTATCCCTCTTCACTTAGATAACTTTATTTGATCATTTGGAGAGTCTTAGGTTGTTTAAGAGTGATCCAATCATCCACTCAAGTGATCCTCTTCATTCCTCTTGATTAGCAAGAGAAGAACACAAAGTATCCTAGATACAAAGTGTTGTCATCCCTCTTGATTAGCAAGAGAAGAACACAAAGTATCCTAGATACAAAGTGTTGTCATCCCTCTTGATTAGCAAGAGAAGAACACAAAGTATCCAAGTAGATACAAAGTGTTGTCATCCCTCTTGAATAGCAAGAGAAGAATACAAAGTATCCAAGTAGATACAAAGTGTTGGAGTTGTTAGGTCTTGTAACATTTGTTACACTCTTGATTGTATCATAGAATACATCAAGATTACTTTTCTTTTGTTAGAGAGTGAGTCAAGATCATTGTGATCTTAAGAGATAGTGAAGATCTCTTGAAGCCATTGGGCTTGTGTGATTGATCATGTGGATCAAGGGTAGATCGGGTAGATCGTGGTAGATTGGTGCTAGCTAAGATTAGCACTCGACATCTAGCTTAGTGTCGGAAATAGGATAAGCGACGTGTATGGTGTAGATCGGGTAGATCGTGGTAGATTGGTGCTAGCTAAGATTAACACTCGATATCTAGCTTAGTGTCGAAAAACATGTTAAGCGACGTGTACGGTTTTCTCCGCCTAAAGGGAGTTTGTTGATTAGTGAAGTAACTCTCGAGTTGGGTACTCGGGGAGTGGAGTAGGGCGAAGAGTAGCTTCGTGACCGAACCATTATAAATCACCGTGTCCGGTTTGCGCCTTCTAACTTATCTCTTTATTTTCATTTCATTAGTTATCGCTTTATATTTATATTTGCATTGCATATGTCTTTGTGTGGCTTGTTGCTCATGTAGTGATTGATCATGTATGTTCCATGGTTTGATTGTACATATGTTGTAGTTTACTATAGTCATCTCTAGATGCTATATACTCATTGTTGACACTCTTCATATTACGCCACACTTGATTGAGTGTTTGATACAAAAGTTTTAAGTTTTTAAATGGAAACGTATTCACCCCCCTCTACAGTTTCCACAAGTGTTTGTCAATTCGTAGTCATTACTTGAACGAATGAACAAGTTACCTCCTGCAAAAAGGTATGATAAAACACAAACTCGAATAATTCCACTTCATCTTCAAATAAGCAATAAGTAACCTTCTTCGCCAATGAGAACAAATAATAACGAGCCATAAATATTTAACGAACATAAACCAAAATCCTAAAATTAAATTATAAAATCAAATCTCTTCTGCTCGTAATTAAGGTCTGCTTATAAAACATCATCATGCTATAATATCCTCAAAACCCTACAAAGCACTTTTGCATAGAATAATGAGTTCCAAGCGTTTAATAATAAGGATCACTAACCAATGAGAATTACAAAGATCGAATATAGACAATTATTTTCACCGACCCACGATAGCAACCAATTCATAAAATCAAAACATGGTGCGTAAAATAAATCCAAGTCTTGTGTTATTGCTTTCCACCGTCCCACTATCTATCCTTACTTTTCATAACACATGCATGTACACCATTTTGGATGAATCAATAATCGAGGAATATGTAACAGACCAATAAGCATCGATTATAAATCATGAACCAAGCTATTCATCGCATCATCCGATTAAGAGCAGCATGATCAAATTAGGGCTGGAAACAAAAGCTTGATTTAGGTTTCACTAATACATGACGTTTATGGTGAGTAATTATAACAACAAGGATGGATTTCATGGTTACCTACTTGAGACAACAAAACAAGAACAACGACAAACGATTAGATAAGCTGCTACACCATTGGCTTCTAAATCTTGTAATGGAAGAAAAAAATGGGATTTGGGGTTGTTTAGGGTTCGGTTATGGGAGAGAGGAAAAAAAAGAAGCCGATTATAGTTTTTAGGGAAAAGGGAAATCGTTTTTTTTTTTTTTTTTTGTTTTTTTTTTTTTTTTTTTTTTTTTTTTGAGTTTAGTATTTTATTATGTACTGAGAGATTGTTTAGTCATGACTGGAGGTAGAATATGATATCAATAAAGGCATGTTTATATGATGCAAGTATTATGACGTCTGGCCAACGTAATAATAGTTACATCATATAACCTGAACTTATTGGGATCATAATATGTCTTTGAGAAGTGCCTGAGTACAGTAAGTGGAATGAGTTTGAATTCTATCTGAGTAGAGCGACATTTGGATTGGTAGAATTGAAAGAACAGTTACAAGAACTTCTGGGAAGTGGTTTTATTCATGTGAGCATATCTCCGTGGGGTGCTCCTGTTTTATTCGCGATGAAGAAGGATGGTAGCATGAAGTGGTATATTGATTACTGGAAGTAGGACCATATTACAGTTAGAAACCGTTATCCATTACCTTGAATCGACAACTTATCTGATCAACTCTAGGATGAGAAGTCTTCTCTAAGACTGATTTAAATTCTGGATATCATCAGTCACGTGTGAAGAGCACGATATTCCTAAAACTACCTTTCGTACTCGTTATGATCACAATGAGTTTAGTGACGCCAATTGTATTGGCTAATGCTTCAACTATTTTATGGACTTGGTGAATCGTGCCTTTCGTGGGTACTTGGACAAATTTGTCATAGTATGACATTTTATTAGATTCGGAGACGAAGGAGAAACATGAGGATCATTTTCGTATTATGTTGGAAACTTTGCGTAAGAAGAAACTTTATATATTCTGGAAGTGTGATATTGGTTGAGACCAGTGGCGTTCTTAGTTGATGGTATTATTAGGATCCTGCGAAGATGGAAACTATGACCAAATGGTCAAGACCGACGATAGTTACAGAAGTTAGAACCTTTTTAGTCTTGTAGAAGAATTGTGGAAGATGTTCACGACTGGCGTTACCATCAACAAAGCTTATGAGAAGAGGAGAGAAGTTTAGTTGGGATGAGAACTGAGTTTTGGAAAAGCTGAAATAGAAATTAGCTTCTACTTCCATACTTACAGGTGGGTACCAATTTTGTGGGGTTTTAGGAAGATATTTGGTTATTCCCTTATGCAGTACGAGAAGGTTATTGCGTATGCATCAAGACAACTAGAACCGTATGAGGCGAATTATTGAACGCATAACTTGGAGTTGGCAGGAGTGGTGGTTGTTAGTAAGATTTGGAGGTAATTCTTGTATGGCAGATTATGATCTGTGTAAAAGACTTGAGGAAACTATTTAACTGAGGTACACAGTTTTTACTTCTTTATTCATCTTAGTTGTACTATGATGAATTAAGATCTGGAGCAGACCTTCTGGTGGAAATACATTTAGCAAGTTGGCAGAAACCTTTAAGCTAGAGATTATTTGGTTAGTTAGCACACCTGCAGTGATCGTGTCTGAGATACGCGTCTTACTTCATAATTCTGGAAAGATCTGCAAAAGGCTTGAGGAATCAGACTCAAGATGGCAAGCTGATGGCAAGTGAATCCTTTTAGACTCATGTATGAGCAGAAGTGTAAAGCCCCTTTTAGTGGAATAAGGTCGGAAGATTGTTTATTAAAAGTCCAGAGTTGATTTTAGTGACGAATAGAACAATTACCGTTGTGGGAGAAGAACTTTGAAATTTCAGACCGGAGATTGTGTATTCTTGGGTGTCTCCGTACAGAAGTGTTAAACATTCTGGCATATGATGGAGAGTTATTCAGCGATTCGTTAGTCGTTAGTTTCATCCTTATCACTACGTATATTCTGTCATTTTTGTTAGGTATTTGGTACGTTCGATAATTCGATATGAGCTTCGTTTGATCGTTTGTACGTTTCTTTGATTTGTTCAGAACCTTAGATAGAAATGGTGAAAATTCCTACCGTTTAGCATTTCCTTCGTATCTGTCTCAGATTCATAACATGTTTTAGTTCATGTACCTATTTTCAGTTGCTACAACTATCATCTGTTACATATATGTTTCATATCCATTGGATTAGATTCGTTATGATTTGTTTTATTGGAGAGCCTGAGGCTATCCTAGTTGTCAGGATCGAGTCATGAGAAATAAAACTATTCCTTTTGTGAAAATTCTTTTGGAAGAACCTCTCCGAGTGTGAGGCTGTTTATTTTCATTTCTTTTCGTGATTTGGTACATCTCCGTCTAAATATTGCGACTCAAATTTCGACGACGAAATTTTTCTTTTTAAAGGGGAAGAGTTGTAAATCCCAAAATATTTGGACCATAATTTTTGCACCATTTTGAATTTTAACCTAAGTGTGATTTATAATATTATGACATATTAAAAACTACGGGTTATACGTTTAAATTATATTTATAATTAAATACTAATCTAATTAAACTAATAGCCTAAGTTTACCTAAACTAATTCTATCCTATAAATCCTAGCCTAATGAAATCCTGGCCCCCTTTTCTTTCTTTTGGTCATTGGTTTTGAAAGAGCTAAGCACAAAATAATTACATTCCAAACTTAGAAGATTACATGCCATCATATCCTCATTATCAATACACAGTTTTCCTTTTTGATATACACGCCCTTTTCTCTCAAATCCTATGGCACAACATCCTGTTTACTTCTTCTCTTCAAACTAATTCAAAACAACCCTAAAACAGTTCCAAATCTGTTATTTGCTGCTGCCAAGAAATAAGGGACGAAGAGAGCAGATTTTGGTGATCGATTGGGGAAGATTGTTTTAGCAGCCTTGGTGATTTTGTGTCATAACAGCCTATGAGTTTTATAACAGTTTTTGGTGATCGATTGAGGGAGGGTTTGCAGCTTTTGCGTTCTTGTCATAGCAGTCCTTGAATTGGTGATTGTGTCGAGTGTTGTGTCTCCTCTTGTCAACTCATTTGATTCCAGCCCTAAGGTACCATCAATTATTCATCTTTAACCTATCTGTCACACGACTAAGCTTAATCTAAAACATGTTTGGAGTCATGTTGAATAGCATAGGGTCATACCTGGTTATCTTCTTTCTTGTCGACTGGTGTTGTTATTGAAGCCCTAGTTTCGACCATTGAACATTCATGTACACCATAATGATCACACTTAATAACGGCTCATTAATAAACCCTAATCTTATAATTAATAACGAGGGCTTAAGATGGTTTAGGGCTGCATGGTTTATGATTTCATGTGTTTTCGTTGCATGCTAAAATGATATGGATCGATCATGGTGGAGTTTAGTTGGCTGTTTATATTTGCGTCTGTGTATGTGTCGACTAGCAATGTTTTGTTTGGTTTATGTCTCAAACTTGGTGTGTAGGGTTTGGTTATGATTCTATGTGAATCGTGAGCATGTTCTTTTGGAATCGATCATGTTTCTATTGTGAGTATTTTGGTGTTTATGTCATCTAAAATCTGTTATAAACATGTTTGCAAAGTTAGTTTAAAAGGGTTTAGTTTTTTTTGTGATTTCATGTGAGTATTGCATGCATGTCAACTTGGTCTTTTTTTTCCCTATATCGCATCAGCTTCGTCCAGCCCTAGGTCTATGTTTTAAGCCCTAGTATGAACATTAATTGAACATTAATTATAGCTAATTAAAACCTGGAAAACCTTAGGAATTTATGATGGGTCGAATGGGTTGAAAAGGGTTTAAGTTAGGGTTGTTTCTGTCTCAACTGCATGCTGTCCAGGATTTTGGGTCGTGTTGCAAGGGTCATAAGTTAATGATACAAACGTGTTTTTGCAATATTTTTGATGCTAAAACTAAATTCAGGATGTGTGCTATCTGGATATCAAATTTCATAATTTTTGGAGGTCGGGAGAGTAGTCTTTTGATTTTTGGGAGTTCAAGTGTCAAAACTGCATTTTGGATGTCTAAAAATCAGTTTGCGTTTTTGATTTTTAGTTTTAAAACCATAAGGAATTAAGATGTCTCATTTGATAGGAATAATTTTTAAGATGTATATGGTTTACTGGTATTTTGGTGGATTTTTCTGAAGTGTTGAAATGGGTTGGTTAAGGGCAAACTTTCTGGGTGTCTGTGCAGTTATCTTTCTGGGCAGGTTTGGGAAAATGATTTTTGAAAGGGTACTTACACTTAGTAATAAAATATGAAAAAATTAGGAGAAGTACTAGACATATGTAGGAGTCACAAATAAAAATTGTAGAGCCTCAGGAGCTCAGTTGATAGGTCTATAAATTCATAAGAAACTGAGTCAGATTTGCATTCTAAACCTAAAATCTGTTTTGACACACTTAAACCTTAACTAGATTAATTATTGATTTGAAACACATAAAAAACCTATGTATTAATCACTTAACTTAAGTAAACCCTAAAAATGAAGATGTGATTGATAAAAAGCCTTAAAAATCCGTTATGATATTAAATGAGCGTATAAGTAATATATGATTATAATTCATGTAGATCCGGTGAAGTCGGAGTGATCCTCTTTCTTGTGTTCTTTTGCCCTTTTGCTTGCGTCTCATAAGGTACAGATATTCTATCCTTTATCAGTAAGGATTTCCTCATGACTCGTCTCGCTATGATATGGTTCGATTCGTTCGTAACTTCAATATTCGCATTTGAATCCTTTGATACTTTATAATGCATTAGATATTATGACTTGTATGAAAAATCTTTTTGAATATATATCTTGATGATGGTTTTGGGAAATACTATATTTTTTAAAACGATTTCTATGACTACGAGGTAACACCACTATTTATATGAAGGCTTAATGACTCTTATGAAAACGGTTTTTAAAAGAATACTTTCATGAAAACAACATTTAAATGATTTTCATAATTACATAATTTGGTTGTACTCTATCCTTAGGGATTTCTCATGACTCATTGTTTCCTGATAGTTGTTATGCTTTGATCCGTATTTGTTTAGTTATTTGTTTGATTACTCGTTTCATGCTATATACTATTCATATAGCTATTATCTGAGTTGAATAATTTATAATTATCCCTTATCATTAGATTGCATGTACTATGCCTATTATGTTGCCCATATTTGTAGCCAGTCATGGGGAGTCCATGGCCTTGCCATTGATGCACCAATGGTATTGACACTATCTGTGGAGGTGGGTTTTTGTCCACAGCGTTCCCATTTGTTTATATAGCTGTATATATGGCGTACCTGGCCCGTGTTTATTATATGTATGTTTAGTCTAGAACTGGCATATGTATCTCTGTTTTGAAGGGAGCGTATGGATGCATCCTAGGTACTTAGTTCAGTTTAGATATATATACTTGTGAATGGACTTGAGTGTGTGCAATACACCCCATTTCACTATTTCGTACATCGAGCTAGCTACTCCATGTACAATTTGTTATATGATTTGTTGGGAATTTCCTTTGATATTGATATCCACTTTATGTTCATTATTATGCTTTAATCCCTTTCATATGTTCCATATTCTGTTTGACATCTTGTTTAGCAGGTTCTCTTGGATTTATTCGCTTATTCATTTCGTATATGCTTATTATCTTTCATTTGTTTATATCTGTTCACTGAGTGTTAGCTCAGCCGCATTTTCTTTTCTCTTCGGCAGGTTATAAGCGGGATGCAGGGCATGAGTGTTGAGAGTAGGAGCTAGAGGACCTACCCATGATTAGTTTCCCCATTGTTGGATTATAATTATGCTTTGGATATGTATTTCTTTTTAGACTATTGTTTGGATTTTATTTTGGAAGTCTTTGTAATTCTTTACTTAGTATTTTAATAAGAAGTCTTCCGCTTGCATTATTATGTTCTGATTGATACCATAATGTTACACTTTGACCCTTTTCGGGTTGGGGTGCTACAATTATTGTGACCGACCCATGATAGCAACCCATGCATAAAATCACAACATGGTGCGTAAAATAAATCCAAGTCTTGTGTTGTTGCTTTCCACCGTACCACTATCTATCCTTACTTTTCATAACACATGCATGTGCACCATTTTGGATGAATCAATAATCGAGGAATATGTAACAGACCAATAAGCATAGATTATAAATCATGAACCAAGCTGTTCATTGCATCATCAGATTAAGAGCAGCATTATATGTGAAAAATGGTGTATACTATAAGCCTAGACCAGTACCAATAATAAAAGTAGCAACACTAACTTGAGATGACATAGCAGTACAAACTTCAAATCAACTGGCAGTACTAAGTTCAAACGCGACAGTACAAACTGAATACGAGCAGTACTAAAGATAGTTTGCGAACAGTACAAAGTAATAAAGCAAGCAATACTGAGGTTAGATCGATAGCATTACTAAGGAGAAACCTTAGCAGTATGAACAAAAGTGAGAGCAGTACCAACATAAGAAGCATAGCAGTACTAATCTTGATAAAGGCAGTACTAACTTAAAGAGAATTGCTGTAAATCGAACATATGAATTATGGAAACACAACAACTTGAACGCCACCAATTTAGGGTTTTCAAAACCCTAATATTCAGAACATCTTGACCACCTTGCGGACCAGAAGCCATATTTCAAGAAATGAAGTAGATAGTAACAAGAATGTGAATGAACAGTAGCCCATCTTGCATATCAGTAATCATCCTTCATTAAACATACCAATAACAAGCTTCCCTCGACCTCCATATGTGTATAATAGATATCAAGTAACAGATAAACCAAGCTCCATGAAGAATTAACACGTATAGAACCAAATACAAAAGCTTGAATCATGAAAACCTTAAAAAATTCGAAAATCATATACTCCTCTGCAGCAGTTTTCAAAAATTTATACTTGACGATCTAGAGCTCAGATCGAAGATCCCTCCGGTGAAATTGTACCTTGATATATGAAGAATCTCAGTAAAAATTTCAGCCCGATCCAACGGTTAACGAAGGAGTTATCGTCCTTTGAAAACAGCCCTGCAGTGAGTTACGAAAATTGAAACAGTTACGAATTTTTCTTGTTTTCTTCCATCTTCGACAAACAAAACCTTGTTTAATCCCACGATCTCAAGCCCCTAGGCTCTGATACCAATTGTGAAGTTATAATAAAACAACTTCGTGGATCGTTTAGAGCAAGTGGGATTAACAATAATAATGAATAACAACGATACGCAGCGGAATAAGGTTTCTTTGTCATCATCTCTAACAACTACTAACAATACAAACCCTAGGCGTCCATTGTAGGAACTTGACGCCTAGACACACACACACCTTTTCCTGGATGTTACATCACTAACATCTGTATATAACCTAAACGCCCTATCCTCTTTATATAATAGATGATTAGGGTTACAAAGAAGTTTAACATATTACATATTTAGTCCCTTATCTTTGTCTTCATAAGTCTCCTTCATCTTTCATGTTTTGTCAATATCAACTCAAATTAAATTCCCAACACTTTCTTTACCATCAGCATCACTAGAAGTTGGTAGATCATCATTCTTTGAAAATGAATCATATAGAGAACCATCTTTCCAAATTGGCATCAAAATGTGATCTTGACCAGTCACTTTCTCCATGCTAGATTCACCTGTATCAACAGTGGCTTCTAAACCTGCAAAATCATTAGTATTTGTACCTGCAACAACTAGTATATAGTTCATAGATTTTGTTAGAGCTTCAAGATCAAACAGTCATTTTGGACCTTCACCTGCAACATTAGACTTATTCTCCAAAAATTCAACATGCAGGTTTTCTTCTACCTGCCTATTTAAAGCTTTACTATGTGTAGAGTAACCAACAAAGAAACCCTCATCTGACTTTCCATCAAACTTTCCCAAATAATATAAGATATTAAGGATAGTAACATGACATCCAAATGGTATCATGAAGCTTAGAGCAGGTGTTCTACCTCTAAATAGTTCATAAGGAGTCTTGTTGTGAGTTTTGACCAGTAAAACCCTGTTCTGCACATAACAAGCAGTATTAACTGCTTCAGCCCAAAATGGAATAGGTAGCTTAGAGTCAGCTAACATGGTCCTAGCAGCCTCTATCAGTGTCCTATTTCTCCTTTCAACAACACCATTCTGCTGAGGAGTTCTAGCTACACTAAATTCCCTCTTAATACCTTTTTCTTCACAAAAATCATTTATAACTCTATTTTTAAACTCTGTCCCATTGCACACCTGATATTTTTACTTTCTTATCAACTAGGTTTTCTATTTCTGTTATAAATCTCTTAAGAATGTTACTGGTTTCATACTTAGTTCCTAAAAAGAAAACCCATGTAAACCTTCTATAATCATCAGTGACCACAAGACAGTACTTCTTATGCATTAAACTACTCACAGATGTAGGGCCAAACAAGTCCATATGAAGCATGAATAATGATTGAGTAATAGACTTTTGAGACTTGGGCTTACAAGAAGCTCTGTGTTGTTTTCCCTTAAGACATGCAACATAAGTTTGGTCATTTACAAAACATTTTTTAGGTAAACCTCTTACCAAACCATCTTTTACAATCTTATTAATGGTTTTAAAATTGACATGACCAAGTGTCCTATGCCAAAGCATTGATTCATCATCTGTGGCTTTTGCAACAAGACAAGTTAGATTCTCTTTAAGAGCAATTTTCTTCATATCAACACTGTACATGTTGCCCTTTCTAGGAATTTTAAGTAATACAAGACTTTCATAAGGTAGCTTAAAATCAGGAGACAGGACAAGACATTCAGTGTCAGTAAAAAGAACTTTGTTCTTTTTGTCACACATCTGTGAGACACTAAAGATAATATACTTAAGTTCCTGCACATAATACACATCTTCAAAATCAAGTTTACCAGTTTTAATTGTACCTTTACCAATAATTTTATCACCTCTTGTTCCTCCCCTAAAGGCAACATATCCTCCATCAAAAGCTTTAAAATATGAGAGGTAAGACATGTTCCCTGTCATGTGCCTAGAGCATCCACTATCTGAATATCCTTGATCTTCTTCATCATCTTTTGGATGTTCCTATACATAAAATAAAGGAAATTAGTTTCCTTTGGGGACCCAACCATTTCTAACTTGGATCTGCCTCGTGCATCAATGTAGTTATATTTCTTCATGACAATTGATGCATTTTTGGGTTTGGTAGGTCTCCATTTCCAACATGCTGAGGCCTTAATAGCATTGCCCTTATTTGCCCTAACAACATTTACTGGCCTAGAAGTACTAACTACTGGCCTAGTAGTATCAACTGCTGGCTTAGCAGTTCTAACTGTTTGGCAGCATTTCTTGTTTTTAAACACTGTTTTTTCACAATAGGACCTTTTACCAGTTTGTTGTGCTGATTAAGAATAAAAAGTCAATGGTTTAGCACTGAAAACTGTTGATTTAGGGTGAGCAGTACAAACAGGCCTAATAGTATTCAATTGTGTAAGGCCAGTTCTCTTCAATACTACTCTAGGAGCCATGTTTCTTTGAGCATTAGGGTGATTATATTTAGCAAAACAATTTGTGTTCACCCTAGAATTCCCATTTACCACCCTTTCCCTTTGGTGGTAGTTACAATTAGCCTGAACATGATAAAAACTGCCACAAGTAAAACATGCTTTATTGTACATGACAAAATCACTTCCTAGTTGTTTGGACTTTAAGTTATTCCAATTTCTCTGGTTACCCCTAGGACTTTGTGACCTGTTTTGTGATCTATACATCTCTACATATCTAACTTGCTTCCTAACTGGTTTTTCAATTTCTATTTTAGCCACATTAGGAACAACAGTTTTCTTTTCTACTTTAACTTCTGACACATTCTCCTCAGCCAATGAGGTGTCACTAGCACTCTCAAAGGATTCCTTAATCTCTTCAAACTTCTCTACACTAGCACTCTCACTAGTCGTATGTCCATATTCAAACTTAGGCGCTTGAAATTCCTCTAAACCAGTATGTGCCAAATCAATACCTAGGGGTGGATGTGCCCCTTTATAAGGTGGTGCAACAGACTTATAACCTAGACCTTTCTTAAAGTTATTAGTAAGCTGACACTCTACAATCTTTTCTATGCTTTTAGTTGCTCCTGCATATCTCTCTATATTCACTTCAATGTTGTCTTTATCTAGCTTAACCTTTTCTAGTTCCTTTTTAAGCTCATTAATTTCTATGTCTTTAAACATAACATCTCTTTTCAAAACAGCTATAT
The DNA here is from genome assembly GCA_021014915.2 of Artemisia tridentata subsp. tridentata. Taxonomy (NCBI): domain Eukaryota; kingdom Viridiplantae; phylum Streptophyta; class Magnoliopsida; order Asterales; family Asteraceae; genus Artemisia; species Artemisia tridentata. Next base: position 170,100,584 of record CP139507.1, on the reverse strand, counting down.
CCTTAGTGAATACAGTTTCATTCTTTTTATAGAAAACAAGTTGTTCTTCTAAAACATCTAAACCTCTCTTATGATTTGCTAAATTATAATTAGATTGGTTAAGCTCTATTCTTTCGTCATCATACTGCTTTTTAAGAGTTTCATAATCTTTTAAAGCTAAACAGGATTTTGAACAACTTTTGACTATATGTACCTTAGAGTCAGAGAAAGCCATCAGTGCCATGTTGGTAGGAGCTTCCTCTTTAGCCATAAAACTCCAATCAAATCCAAGTCCATCAATGGCCACCATTGCCTTTGAAGAAGGCTCTTCCTCACTCTTCCTGGTGCTTTCTTGATTTCTGGAACCTCTGCTATCTTGATTCCTACCCCTGTTGTCCTAGTTCCTTGGCCCTCTGCATTCCCTAGCAAAGTGTCCCAACTTATGACAGTTGTAACACTCCACTTTTGACTTGTCATACCCAGCAATATCACCTGGACTGATAGTGATCTTCTTTCCTGTCTTTTGATAATACCTCTTGGCCCTCATGCTTAGCCAAGCAATTTGCCACTTCAAATCTATCTCCTCCTGATCATCTTCATGAATTTGAACTAGGTCTTCATGATAAAGTTGAGACCCACTAGCTTGACTGGCCAAGAATACATAGACAGTTTCATCACCTAAGCTAGCAGTACTAGTTTGTGAACTAGCAGTACTAACCTTAGGGTTAGCAGTACTAACTCCTGAAAGCTCTCCTGGACTGCTATTACTGGGAGATGACACAAATGCCATGTTCCCAGAGCTAGAACTTGAGCCTCCAGTCTTTCTCACCTCCTGTTCAACAATCTTCAAGACTCATTGTATCAATATCTGGCTTATTTCTCTAGATAACTACTTGAGTATTTCATTCAGCAGACAGACTTCTTAAGAACTTCATATTAAGATCCTCCTATGGAATCTCTACACCCAAGACAGCCAGTTGGCTTACTTCACTAGTACAAATATGGGATTTCATCACACATGTGGGATTTTGAACGGCCACACAATAACTTTTTTATGTGACTAAATGTACCAGAATAAAATAAATAGCCACACTTGATCCGACTTGTGTGACCATTTTGGAATTACATCTGAGGCTACAGCCACACATTTGAATATTTTCGTGACTAGAGGTATCTATTAATTTTTTTTTGATTATTTAGTCACTTATAATTTGGGACGTACGACAGATACAAATAAGTTTGAAACATTAGTCACACTATATATATAAATATGTGACAAATATATGTCACACAATTGAACAGTTTGACCAAAATCCATAAATGGTCACATGAAGTAATTGTGTATGTGGCTAAATCATATACTCAAGTTTGTCACACATTATTTAAAAGTGACTGCTAGTTTTTGTCAAAAATTTAGCCACATATGAATTTGAAATGTGTGACAACTGAAAAGTAAGTTTGAAGCATTAGTCACGATATGCATTTAAAAGTGACAAATATATGTCACACACTTGAACAGTGTTACCAAATGTCATATATGGTCACACTAAACCATAGGCATACATGATTAAGTGTAACTAAAATTCAATACATATGGTCACGTAAGTTAATATGTGTGTCTAAAGTTTAGTGTGTGTTTGCCTACCAAATCCTAATGTGTAGGTCACATTTAATTGTAGCACAATCATGTGACTATAGGCTATACAATAGTCACACCATATCACAAATGTGTATCTAAATTATGTTTACGGCCACATTATAAGGGTATTATATGTGACCAATACATTCAAAATAGTCACACTGTGAAATATTCATGTGACTATTATTTATAGTAAAATGTGAACTCAGTTATCATTAACCTCGATATTAGTCACATTGAGTGTTTGTGTGACTAAATTCAAGATGTTACATATGGTCACATGAAGTATTTATTTAGGTGTCTAAATCATAGAGTCATATTTTGTCACACATTATTTAAGTATAGTCACAATTCGATACATATGGTCATACATTTCTTATAATTTGTGTAATTTTGAGGGGTTAGATATGGGATTTTATATTTTATCTAGTTTGAGTCTAATTTGATATTCACTTAATTGAGTTCAGACTATTAGTCATGACTCTTCATTTGCCCCATTACAATGCTGGGATTTTATAATCTATCTAGTTTAATGCAGTAGTATGTTACTTGCCCCTAGGAACTAGGTTACTTGACTTTCTAAAGTCAATTTTCAACTTTAATGAAGTAACATGTTACTAAAGTACTTGCAAGTGCATATACATGAAAAATGGAAACTGCAAATACAATAAAGCTTGACTGCAAGTGCATACATAATAGTGAAAATTGCAAAAATTTTCATTGCCATAGAAAAGCTTGACTTTTTGGAGTCAAAATGCATTACAACAGGCTAAATTACACAAACAACTATTTAATACTAAAACTGCTAATCATCTAACAGTACTAACTTAACAATACCAGTAGTAACCTTGCACTTAGCCTTGAGCAACAGTCTTAACTGTTACACTAGTAGTCTTAACTTGCAGCATGACATGCTTCACTTGGATTTTCGTATAACAATACCTTCACAGTTGGTTCGATAGTAGTCACTTCGTGATTCATTACCCAAGTCATGTTTACTTACACGTGGCTATATGTTTTCATTGTGCTCGTGAATGACTATACTAAACTCCACATTGACTTCGTCATATGTATCTTTGTAATTCTTGGTAGGTGTTTTAAAGACAATAGACAATTTTTTATCTACCTAGTCTTTCACATAAAACACTTTTGTTTCTTGTGAGGCTAGTACGAACGGATCACCCTTGTGGCCTAAACTATTCAGGTCTACCAACGTATAACCAAGAGTATCGTGTTTGACCCCACCAGTTTTGTGATTAACCCAATCACATTTGTAAAGAGGAATTTTCCTGAAACGGTAATCTAGTACCCATATCTCTTGTAAAACCCCATAATAAAATGCTTTTCTTGTGGTTGCAACTTCTTTGGATATGTGAAGATCTACTGCCTCAACACTAACCCCACTGTTCTGGTAAACTATGCCATCATTACTTTTCGTACGAAATGTATACCCATTGATGTTATATGCCTCGTATTTCACTATGCTGGCGCGTGGTCCAAATGATATCCACCTCACAGTTTCTGATACACTATCTTTGGATATCGCTAACTCTCTCTCAACCTGAATTTCATTACAAGTATATATTACCTTTAAATTGCAGGAACAACAAACAAACAATTAAAGAATAGGAGTGTTTGGGATAATGAAATGGTGTGCTGGTGGACCTCTATCTAATTAATGGTTTATACAGCTTATCACAAACACCAGTTAAGGACTTATCAATAAAACACACTTCACATTTTATCTCAACTCACTTCTTTTTAGCAACAAACAAACAATTATAAACAACATACGAGTAATTACCTCTTCGCGTAACCACTTAGCAAAAGATTTACTGTGCTCATTCTCCAGCAATGCCATTTTTTTACCCGGGTTTTTTGTTTTCAAAACTTCCTTGTGTCGCCTGAAACAAATAAATGTATTTAATTATTATATTTGATAGATGTAGGATCGAGTGCTTCTAGCTTGATTGAGCTTGGTTAAACCAGAATCTCTAGGTGTAAGACTTGTGTCTATGCGGAAACTAAACACAAGAATATAAAGAAGAAAATAATTAACAAGGTTTTGATCCTCTATTGATCGAATTATGAACTAAGAAATTGTGTTATTGAATATTGTAATGTCATACAAAACTCATAGACGGGGTGTTTCTTTTATACTAACAATAAACCCTAACCCTAACCCGTCATACAAGAAAACGTGTGAAGAGATACACATCAATCTCTTCTAAAAATAAATCTAACAAACATTCTAAACTTACGGGATAACAATCACTAAAACCCGCAGTAAAAACTACTATCAGCAGAAACAAAAATAAACTATCGGCAGCAATGAACTTCAGCAGGAACCGAACACTATCGGCAGGAACCAGCTTGCACTACCAGCAGCAATGAGAAATCTTTATTTCCCAGAGATCCTAACAATCCTCCCCTAATCTTGAAGTTGACTAGGTTAACTTGCAAGATTCCACTTGATAGAGCTTGAACTTCTCAGGCTTGAGGATTGCGATAGAGCAGCAGCAATAGTAAGTAACCAGCAGCAACACTTGGAACTTCCAGCAGCAACTTCGATAGTTCAGCAGCAATAGGAAATCATCTTCAAAAGAATAATCTGGGCACCATGTCATCCATTCGAGCTTGACTGCTACTATGACAATATGTACATCAAATCACTTTAAGTTTCATACTATTCTCATCACTTCCAGGTGTGTTAACTCCTGTGAGAGGTGAATCATTGAAAATTAATGGATTTGATGTCTCTTTACCAATAGCCATCACTACTGGAGTAGCCAATGTTTAGGTGTGTAAGACCATGGTACATTGATAACTATCTGATTATTAGTAAATCAGCAACTATAAACGGATTTGACTTGTCTTTACCTGTAGCCGTTTGCTTAGGACTAGCCAATTCTTAGGTTGAAGATAACCTTTGGTGAATTGAGTACCAAGTATGGTGTTCCACTGCCTTTACCACAAGCCATACACTTGTGGGCTAGTCAATTCTTTGGAAACCCCAAAGGAGTAAAATCCATGGTGAATTGAAAACCATTTCAACTCTCAGGAATGAACCATGGGTGAGTTGAAGTACCCTATAGCTTTGAGCAAGCTATTACAGCTATCAACGGATTTGATTATCACACCAGAGCCGTACCCTCATGGTGAGTCAACTCTTTCTTGTCTGCGAGACATGGTGAGTTGAATACCATTTGCTGTGTAGGTGTAAACACCAACACTGTACCTGCAAAGGTGTTGCTCACAACCAACTTATTAGCACACAAAATATACAATTTTTTTTTTCAAACTAAGAAATTGAGAAAACAAAGAAAATAACAAATTATACAACAGAAAGCCTCCCCTTAGGCCAGAAAGCCTCCCCTTAGGCTATGTCCTCCCCTCAAAATCAGTACCTAAGGATTTACCATCCCAATATGAACCACCAAATGGTTAAACCTTGGTCCATCAAAATCCTTGGTCAGCAGATCAGCCACATTGTCATCAGTATGAATTTTAATCACCTGAATAAGATGCTTCTCATAAGCATCTCTTATGAAATGGTGTCTTATCTCAATATGCTTCGTCCTTTGATGATAGACAGGATTTTTAACAATGCACATAGTACTTTGATTATCAATGAAGATCTTAGTGTTCATGAAGTTGAACCCATAATCTAACAACTGATTTTGCATCCAAAGAACCTGTCCACAGCAGCTAGCAGCAACAACATACTCTACCTTAGTAGAAGATGTAGCCACTATAGTCTGCTTCTTGCACTGCCAAGAAACCAATCTTCTACCCAGAAACTGACAACCCCCAGTAGTTAACTTTCTATCAAAGTTAGCACCAGCATAATCACTGTCACTATAAGCTTCCAACACAAAAGGAGAATCTTTGGGTACCAAAGTCCCAACTTAGGCTGTCCTTTCAAATACTTAAAGATTCTCTTGACTGCATTTAAGTTAGAAGTCAAGGGTGTAACCTGATGTCTAGAACATGCAGTGACAGCAAACATGATATCAGGTCTAGAAGCTGTCAAATACATGAGTGACCCAATCATGGACCTGTATAGATGAACATTAACAGCAGCATCAGGTTCATTATTGGATTTAGGCTTTGGAGGTTCAAATGGGGTTGTTGCAGTTTTCACATTTTCCATATCAAACTTCTTAAGTATGTCATAAACATACTTCTCTTGGCAGATAAAGATCCCATCTGGTTTCTGCCTAACCTGAAGACCCAAGAAGAAAGTCATTTCACCCATAGCACTCATCTCAAATTCACTCTTCATCAATTCCTCAAATTCCCTGCACCAGGCTTCATTAGTAGAACCAAAGATGATATCATCTAAATAAACTTGTACCAAAATGATATTTTGAAGTTCTTCTTAATGAAAAGTGTTTTATCTATGGCCCCTCTTCTGTAACCATGTTTTAGCAAAAAGGTAGATAACCTTGCATACCAAGCCCTTGGGGCTTGATGAAGACCATAAATTGCTTTTACCACTTTGTAAACCAAATTAGGATTCTGAGGATCCACAAATCCCTTTGGTTGAGTAACATAAACTTCTTCTTCAATCCTTCCATACAAAAAGGCACTCTTCACATCCATCTGATACACTACAAACCCCATGAATGAGGCAAAAGCTAAGAACAGTCTGATAGCTTTAACTCTTGTCACTGGTGCAAACACCTCATCATAATCAATCCCCTATTCTTGTCTATGTCCTTGAGCCACCAACCTAGCTTTATTTCGAACCACAATTCCCCTAGCATCCCTTTTTTTTTGAGAATCCATTTAGTTCCAATAGCATGCTTTCCTGCAGGCAAAGGTACCAACTTCCATACTTTCTGATTTTGGAACTGCTGCATTTCCTCTTGCATAGCCTCAACCCAATCAGAATTATCAAGAGCTTGGGCTATACTACTTGGTTCAATTTGGGATAAGAAACAAGCATAGAGGCAATGTAGGTAATCAGTATGATTGCTTCTTAACTGATCCTGGATATAACTGAGAAAAGCAGATTCTCCAAACTTGGGTTGATGTATTTTGCTTCTTGTCTGAACAGGGGAATTTAGATCTGCAAGGATCAAGGACTGAGGATGAACTGTATTGATCCTCTTGGTAACAATGGGATTGACTTCAATTGTGGATGCCTGATTAGTAATGGAGGGGTTGAAGTCATCATCATATGAGGAAGAAGTGAAAATGCCTGTTCTGGATTGATGATGAGGATCTTCCAGCTTATCTCTTGAAGAGAATGAATTTCCAAGGTCAGAAGGTATTGGAAATCTTTTAGGGGAGTTATCAATACCCAGAGAGTCAACAGGTGGAGTAGACACAGGAACACCAGGAGTGGAGACATCAGCAGAATCATTAGAAGAACCAGCTGGAACAGATGCACTACCAGCAGAATTGGTAGCAGCAGGAATAGGAATACCACCAGCAGAATTCAGTTGTCTTCTAACTTCAGCTTCAGCATTTCTCAGAATCTCCTCTGTCTCTTTAGAAAACCCAGAATCAAACATTTCAGCAGCTTGCTTGGCATTATACTCTTGTCTTTGAAGTCTAGCAAGATCTTCTGCAAAACTTGAATCACTTCCAGCCATATCAGAAGTATCTTTGAACTTTGAACCTGAAATGTTGTTAGAGGGAAAAGAAGGAACAACTATAGGTCATTCATCACTCTCTGCATCAGAATCATCATCTGAGGTACCTGCATTGTTAGTTTGAGAAACATGTGTACCAACAGATTGATTTGCTTTGAATCTAGTATAACCTAAGGTATCTGTCAGATAATCTAGGTCAAAGAACCACTCTGGACCTGCACCCTGCAAATTAGGTTTATCCTCAAGATATCTTAAGTTGAGAGTCTCTTCTATCCTCTTAGTAGACATATTATATACCCTATAGGCTTTACTATGAGCAGAATACCCAACAATAAACCCTTCATCAGCCTTCCCATCAAACTTGCCTAGGTGATCACTAGTGTTCAATATAGTGACATGACATCCAAAAGGTTTAAGGTAACTAATGTTTGGAACTTTCCCAGACAAAAGCTCATAAGGTGTTTTATTATGAGGACTAGTAATAGATACCCTATTCAGCACATAACAAGCAGTGCAGACTGCTTCAGTCCAAAACATAGTGGGCATCTTAGAGTCAGCTAACATAGACCTAGCTGCTTCTATTAGGGTCCTATTTTTTCTTTCTGCAACCCCATTTTGTTGTGGGGTTCTGGCATTGCTATAGTCCCTTTTTATCCCCTTACTCCCACAGAGTTCAATTAGATTAGAATTCTTAAACTCTGTTCCATTACCACACCTTATTGACTTAACCTTTTTATTTAGCTAATTTTCTATTAAGGTAATAAAGTCCCTAATAACTGGATAAGTTTCATCTTTAGAACCCAAAAATAAAGTCCAAGAAAACCTGCTAAAATCATCTGTAATCACCAGACAGTAGTACTTGTGGTCAATACTTCTGATAGAAGTAGGACCAATGAGATCCATATGAAGAAGCTGCAGAGGCTCAGTGATGGTGCTCACAGCTGTGATTGCCTTGTATGAAGCTTTTTGTTGCTTTCCTTTGTTGCATGCAACACAATTGTGTTCATTTGAGAAGGTCTTGAGAGGGAGCCCTTGGACCAAACCATTCTTCGCCAGCTTGTTAATGGTCTTGAAATTCACATGAGCCATTCTTCTGTGCCATTTATTTGATTCATCCACAGAAGCTTTTGCCATCAAACAAGCAAGTGAACCCTCAGGCTGAGCATCACTTAGATTGAAACTGTAAAGGTTGTAAGTCCTTGGAACTTTGAGTTCAGCCTGAATTTCATCAGGCAACTTGAAATCTTTGGACAACACAAAGCAATCAGTTTCAGTGAAGAGAACACTGTTCTTCTTGTCACAGATTTGTGAGACAGAGAACAAATTAAAGTTTTGGAGTTCCTTCACATAAAGCACATCTTCAAAGTCTAGCTTGGTTGTTTTGATAGTACCCTTTCCAGTAATTGTGCCATCTCCTCCTCCAAATGTCACAGAACCTCCATTTAAGGGCACAAAGTCATGCAGTCTCTCTAAATTTCCTGTCATACTCCTGGAACATCCACTGTCAACAATGCCAACATCTTTACTTCTAAAAAGAAATTCCTGATACAAAGAATACATTTACAACATTAGATACAAGGGAGACCCAAGCCATTGCTGACTTGAGCCTGCCTAGTAGATCAATAAGTATTAAACCATGGAGATTGATGAGATCCACCATTGTTCTTGGACCCCATTCTCATATATTGGTTATTGTTTCTCCAAGAACAACCTGCTGAGGACTTAACAGCAGTTTCCCATCTTGCCCCTCCCATGTGCATGGTGTCAAAATATACAGGCCTCATATCATTTTGAAAGTAAGTGCTAGTAGGTCTGTAGTAAGGTCTAGCAGCATTGCTTCTCCAACCAGCAGGATTGATCCTACCAGCTGGAACTGGATTACCAGCAGCAACAGGCTTATCAGCAGGAATGGACTTGCCAGCAGCAACAGGCTTACCAGCAGGAACTGGCTTGCCAGCAGCAACATGCTTACCAGCTGGAACTGGCTTACCAGCAGCAACAGAAGCTCTACAAGAGTTTATTCTTGCTGCTTGTGGAATATATGGGGTAATATCGTTGACATTGTTCCACACAGGCCTATTTTGACAAGCATATATACCCATCTGTTTTTCATAATAGTCACAGTCTTTGATAAGATGATCATAACTACGACACACAAATCAAGATTTCTTTCCAGGGGACTTTTTCTTAACATTATTTTTCTCATTGCAACCAGAATTATTCAAACCAACACAAGAAACAAAATCATTCTTAACAAAATTAAAACCATAACCAAAATTGTTTGAAACAGAACCACAACTAGAAACATTATTGTTTTTAACATTATCAAAAGAAATATCTTCAAATGCAGCTGTCTTTGATTGAGATTCATCAGTAGCTACTTCTGAGGAGAGATCTTCTGATTTTATTGAAGCTGACTTGTCACTTGATCCACATGTGGCATAGTCATTAGTCTTGATTTCTGAAGATTTGTCACTGTAAGAACAAGAGACAAATTCATTAGAGTCACAATCAAGATCAGGCAAGTTCTTTGCCTTTTTGCCATAAGTCATTTGTGAATCATCAAAGTCAACATAGGGGTCTGCAGGTTTAAATGTTCCAGTTATGGGTGGAGGAACAGCATTCATTCCACCCTCCTTTACATACTTTACAGGTTTTCTATAATCTACAGGTTCAGGGTCAAAAACACTATACTCATTAGGGTCATAAATCTCTTTTAGTTTTTGTAGACATAGAACTATCGATTAACTTGTGTAGGTTTTTAGATGACTCTTTCCATTTATCAAACCTAGCCAAGGAATTGTCTAGCTTAGACTGTAAATCCTGTTTTTCTAACACCACCTTAGCTTTTTCTCTTTCAGAATGTTTAAACTCATTAGTGGCGTTTTTTAAATCTCTTTCCAAAACCTTTATTTTTTCTTCATATGCTAACTGTTGTTTTTGATACCAGACTTTTTGTTGTTCTAATGTTTTAACAGCATTTTTATGAGCCTTGAGTTGTATAAAGTTATCCTTATATTGACTCTCTTTATCATCAAATTCCTGTTTCAGTTTAGCATATATAGGTTCACAACCAAATGGGCAGTTTTGTACCTGAGATGGATGACCCATCATTCCAAATTGACCAGCCACTTGTTTCTTCTCACCATATCCAGCTATCATCCCATAGACCTTCTCTGCTCCACTTACAACAGCTTTCTCATGATGTTCCCAGTCCACCATCGAATCCACAGATACCAAGGCCTTGGGGTCCTCTGATTCCAACTCTTGAATTTTGAAAGCAGAATACCTGGCTTTATCATCCACCTTCTTATCTGTACATTCCCTGGCAAAGTGACCTGGTTGAGAACATTTGTAGCACCTCACCTTCCTTCTGTCAAACCTTGCAGCCTCCTGTCCATCAAAGTTAATCCTCATCCTTGCCTTCTTTTCAAACCTATTCACTTTCAATGACAGCGTAGCCATCTGCCATTTAATGTCCATCTCTTCCAGATCCAATTGGTCCACCTGATTAAAATATTCATAAACAATCTGCTGCTGTGGTGTACTCTCAGCAACAAATGAATGAAACACGTCCTATAAAACATTATCAGATCTGGTCTGAGCTTTTGGTGTGGCAGGTGAGTAGGAAATTGATGATGATGATGGTGTCAGACTGTTTCCATATGATGCTTTATTAGCACCAGAGGTACCAACAAATGCAGTATGGGTTGGAGTTTGAGGTGAATAGGTGGAATACTCTTTGATATCAATTTCAAGGGTTTTCAGCTTGTTGTACAGATCATCAAAACTCATATAGTCCAGTCCACCTTTGGCCTTGAGTGTTATGGAAACCTGAGACCAGGATGGAGGCAAGGCCCTTAGAAACTTGGTGTTGCAGTCTTAATTGTCCGGCCTAGCCTTCAACTGGTTGAGTTGGCTCAGGATCTTGTGAAACCTATCATACCCTTTGTGAATCCCCTTAGTCTCAGAGATCTTAAACTCCTGGAACTCTTGCTTGAGCATAGACTTTCTCATTTTTCTGGACTCATCATTCCCTCCAAATCTGGCTTTTACAGCACGCAAGATCTGTCTAGCATCATCCAGGTGATGGAAATCACTCATATGATCCTCTGGAATAGCATGAAGCAAAAGGGTTCTTGCCTTGGTTTCCCTTTGTACAGCAAGATGTTCATCTGCTGTAACAGGTGGCTCTATATAGATGTTGCCATCATCATCCCTTCCAGTATTCTTCTTACTGTTTCCCTTAAGAATCACATTCCACAGGTTGTAATCACTGTTCGTGATCCAGTATTCCATTCTCATGGCCCAGACTTCATACTCATCTTTCTTTAGGTATGGGAATTTAGCATTGTTGTTGGACACAGTGGTGACAATTTGTGTTTGGACTTGTGAGGTTTCAGGTTTGGGTTGAGTTTCCTCCTGGTTAATGACAATGTTTTCAGGGTTGACGCCTTCCATTGAGAGAGGGTTAAGAGATTAGATAGAGAACTTTTTCTTCTTTATCAGAGATCCTCACCAGGCTCTGATACCACTTGTAGGATCGAGTGCTTCTAGCTTGATTGAGCTTGGTTAAACCAGAATCTCTAGGTGTAAGACTTGTGTCTATGCGGAAACTAAACACAAGAATATAAAGAAGAAAATAATTAACAAGGTTTTGATCCTCTATGGATCGGATTATGAACTAAGAAATTGTGTTATTGAATATTGTAATGTCGTACAAAACTCATAGACGGGTGTTTCTTTTATACTAACAATAAACCCTAACCCTAACCCGTCATACAAGAAAACGTGTGAAGAGATATACATCAATCTCTTCTAAAAATAAATCTAACAAACATTCTATACTTACGGGATAACAATCACTATAACCCGCAGTAAAAACTACTATCAGCAGAAACAAAAATAAACTATCGGCAGCAATGAACTTCAGCAGGAACCGAACACTATCGGCAGGAACCAGCTTGCACTACCAGCAGCAATGAGAAATCTTTATTTCCCAGAGAACCTAACAATAGAACATTTTAAGCAACAAAATCGACATGTGTTAGTAATACTTACTCGATATATGGTTGAATTTCATCTGTATTTTGTATTACATACAAATGTGCTTTCTGAAAGAATTTCAACTTGATTTGCTGGCCGACAATGGCTTTCCGTCCTCATTTTCATTGGTTACATGTTTATCAGGTGGGATACCAATAGTTTTCATGGTTTTATGATATTATCTAAAAAATTCTATTGTTTATTCCGCGATAGTCTCCTCAGCAATGCATCCCTCTGGTCTATTTCTGTTTCGCACATGTCCTTTAATAACTTTCATACATCTTTCGAAGGGATACATCCACCGAAAGCATATGGGACCACATAATTTTACCTCCCTAGTTAGGTACACAGTCAAGTGTATCATAATATCAAAAAATGACGGAGGAAAGAACTTCTCGAGTAGGCACAGTGTCACAACAAGTTATTCTTGCATCTTATCTAGTTCTTGCAAGCTGATTTCTTTCCTACATATAGATTTAAAGAAAAAGCAAAACCTGATAATAGCATATCGTGTGGGTGGGTGCATGATTGAACGTATAGCAATGGGCAAAAACTCTTGCATTAGCATGTGATAGTCATGCGATTTAAGGCTAATGAGCTTCCTATCATTTAGGCTGACCAAACTAGAGGAATTTGAACAATAGCCTTGTGGTACCCGGATGTTGCATAACGTTTCACAAAAGATGTATTTTTCAGCATTCGTTAATGTGTAACCTGCTGGAGGTAGTGTTGTTTTGTCTGTTTCTTGCCTAGCAAACAACTCATTTTTTATCCCCAACTCTTCCAGATCCAATCGAGCATTCATTCCATCTTTTGTCTTTCTAGGAACATTTAGCAAAGTTCCGACTAGACTCTCACCAACATTCTTTTCTACATGCATAAATTCAATACAATGCGGAACAGAATTTTGCCTCCAATACCTTAGCTTTCGATACCAAATGTTGAATTTCTTCCAATATGCTTCATTTATTTGGCTTGAACTACCCTCTTTTTCTGTTGTTTTCCTTTTATGCTTTTTAATCTTCCCACCTCTGCCTCTGGTATCTTCTTGGTTTTTTGAGGTTTTTCCTTTTCCCCACTTATTTTCAATATGTTGTACCTCGTTGTATATTTGTTCCCCGGTCAATGGATTTGGAGCATGCTGAAATTCTTCTTGTCCATTAAACGCCTTCGTTTACCTTCTGAACGCATGGTTGTATGGTAGATATCGTCAGTGTCCAGCATAACTTTGCTTGGATGAGGCGGAAAGTCTAACACAGTGTGTATCTTTCCCACATACTACACAACCTTTGAATCCACTGTATGGGCAGCCACATAACGTACCAAGTGCAGGGTAATCATTTATCGTCCATAACACAACGGCACGCAGATTAAAGTTTTCTTTTGTGGAAGCATCATATGTATCAACCCCTTTCTTGAATAAGGTATGCAGATCATCAACAAACGGTTCTAAAAATACATCGATATCATTTCCCGGGTATCCTGATATTAATACCGAAAGCATGATAAACTTTCTTTTCATACACAACCATGGAGGAAGGTTGTATATGACAGATAAAACTGGCCATACACTGTGATGCCTATTTCCTGAGTTGACGTCAACCCCATCAACCGATATTCCTAGCCGTAGATTTCTCAGATCTTTAGCAATTTCGGGGAATTTTTCATCTATGGTATGCCATGCCTGTGAATTTGCGGGGTGACGTAAAACACCATCTGTTATCCTCCTTGTTGCGTGCCATGTTAGATCTTCTGAAATACTTTCTAACTTAAAGAGTCGTTGCAGGCTTGGTATAATTGGAAAGTACCACATTACCTTTGCCAGAATGTTTTCGTACATTTTATGTGTCTTATTATCCACCTTCCATCTTGATATCCCACAAGTTGGACAAACAGTCAACTCCTTGTTATCCTTCCAGTGAAGAATGTAGTTGTTGCTACATACATGTATCTTTTTGTATCCTGATCCCATCATTCTCACTAGTTTTTTGGCCTAATAAGTTTTTTCAACCATTTCGTTACCAGCAGGTAGCATCTTTTTTAACAATCCTAGTAATTCAGTAAAGAACTTATCAGAAACTCCATACTTACCCTTCAAGTTGAGTAGTTTAACTATTGCGGACAACTTTGTGAAGTCAGGACATCCTTCGTAAAGTAGCTTCTCCGCGTCTAATAATAGTTCTTGAAACTTGGCAAGGTCATCCTCATCAAAACCTCTTTTGTAGCATTAACCATTTCTACTGTTGCTGGGCCATCTGTTGGAATTTCTAAACTAAAATCCATGTCGAAATCTGTGTCATCAACAAACTCATCTGTTGTAGCATTAACAGGTATTTGGGCAGTTGTTGCTTGCTCATCCTTTTCACCATGTTTATCCCATTTTTTGTAGCTTTGATCAATCCCGTGGTAGAATAAATGGCACTGCACATCCTCCACTTTCTGCTCTATGCAGTTTAAACATGAGGTACACGGACATGGCATCTTAAGCTGTTGTTTAATAGCTCGTGGGTCGATGTTCCTCATCTTCTGTAAGTTATGTTTTGCATACTTAATAAACGCTTTTACTCCATCAATATATTGTTTCTTGGTCCTACTAGTTCTCATCCAAGACTTTTCCATGCTATTGTTGAGGTGATCAAATGGTAACGTATATATCCTACAAGTCACAAATTAAACCAATATAAGCATCAAATCATTTGTGTATAAGTAAACAAAGTATTTACCACTACTAGTACAAAAGTTACCACTGAATCTAAAATTGTATACACAACCAAACAAGATACCACTGAATCTAAAATTGTAAATGTTTGATACGTTTAGGCCTAACTCTAATGTGGGATAAAATGTTTATTTTTGAAAATATTACAACTATATATTAGTAAAATCTAGTATTAATGGTTTTTTTTTGCAAATTGAAAATTAAAATAATACTCTGTATAGTATTAATGGTTTTTGTTGCAACTTGCAACTTGCAAGTACATGGGGAAGGCTATTTCATCATTACACACTATTCACATTGCTAGGCTCGATACATCTTCCTTCCTCTAGGTGTTTCTTGATTGTTGCTCTATATAAAGCAACATACCTCTCTCATAATTTTCATCTCTTCTTAACAAACCAAAATAAAATTTAAAAATCAAAAAAATCTCAAAAGTTTTTGTTATCAAAATCATGGAAACTAAACTAGTGATTTGTTCTGAATTGGCAACAGTTGCAAACTCAAAGCTTGTGAAAGACATGATGCAAGTTTACTATAAGCGACAGGTTGAAGCTACTTCCAAGGAAGTTCATGATTTGAGGGACAAGGTTTATGAGAAAAGAATGCTGATAAACCATAGGGATAAGATGATCAAGGAGTTAGAGCTTTTATATGGTTTTGATTCTGCTCATGAAAGCATTGCTGATTTAAGTAGGATGCAAGAGGAGGACATGATGGCATCTGATAGGCTGCTTGTTGATATTGCCCAAAAGCATAAGCGTCTAGGTGATTTGTGCAACTTTATCACGAAGCTTGGATCAATGGACTACTGATGTGGTTGATATGCTAGTTGTCTATGTTTCTGTCTTTTGTGTTTTGTGGTTTCATGGTTGATGTTGTTGGTAGTTTTTCTGATGTTTAAGATGGGTGGTTTTTATGATGTCTTTTGGTAAGTAAATCGAATGGTAATGATAGATGTCTGATGTTAAATATTAATGGAGCTATGTTAATGTCAATATTATTTTCTAACTGCCTTTTGATTTGTTAGTTTTTTCTTACCTCAAATTTAATATGTATAATTTCACTGATTAAGAAAAATGTGGGATTAGTACAAGTTACAATGTCAAGTGTTTAATAAGGTTTACTAGAAGAATTGCAACACAATGGAATGTTAATTTGAATATTCAGGAGAAGACTAGTGCTTAATAAGGTCTTGTTAATGACTGGCTAGAAGTATTGCTATCTTTGACTGCATAAAGGGGTGTTTGGGATAAGCAGTGCCTAGTTCCAAACACCACTTCAATGTTCTGCAGACGAAATATGCTACTGAATTGCTCCTATGAGGAAACTTCTATTTAATGAAAATATGCATCTATATATGTATGCTCTTTCTATGCAATGAAATATGCTATTGTTGAGGTCAAATGGTAACGTATATATCCTACAAGTCACAAATTAAACCAATATAAGCCTCAAAACATTTGTGTATAATTACAATGGACAGTGGGTAGTGTACTGGTACTCAAAATTCCCTTTGATCACAAACATCAAGCACATACTAATTGAAATCTGTCTAGGCAGAATTTGCTATCTTTATAATTGTAAAAAAACAATTTCGAGAAAAATATAATTTCACCATTGCATCAAAAAAATAATAATGATTTCCTAATTAAAAAAAAGTACCTAATTTAGATCTAAATGAACCTCCCTCCGTTGTTGATGGCCGGACCGGCGAGTGGTGGATGGTGAGTGGTGGTTGTGATTGGTTACTGGTGAATGGTGGATGGTGACTGCTGGCTGTGACGTGACTGGTGGCTGTGATTGGTGAGAAATGTGAGAATTTTGAAATTTGCTGAAAAAAATATGGGGGGCTTTAATTTTGAAATTTGCTGAAAAAAATATATATGGGGGGCTTTAATTTTGAAATTTGCTGAAAAAAAGGGGGGCTTTTTAAAAATTTTGGGGAGGGAAATACCAAAAAGGAAGCCACAGGTATCGAACCTGTGACCTCCCCTTCACAACACCAACAACTCAACCATCTCCGCCCTTGGGTCTTTTTCGATTATACCTTCTTTTGTATTCGTCTTATAGACTATCTGTTTTATTAAAGAAAATTGTTACAAAATCCAAATATCTTCTATACAAAGTTAAACCTGGCAGTACTAATATTTACACTAGCAGTACTAACATTATTTCCTTTTTGCTTGTGTGAGGATCTTTCTGAGTAACTCTCTTGCCATTTCTGAGTCTTCATCAACTCTGAGCTTAGCATCTAACATAACAAATAAGCTAGCTTCCCTTAATGGATAATCTTTTTCTATCAGCATGTAGACATCCATTCCATTCTTTGTAGATACATGGTGAACACCACATGTATCATAGAGTCTCCATGTTGTACTCAATTCATGAGCTCGAAACTGCCATAAGATATCTTCTGGATCAGGTTCATACAACCTCTTCAATTCCACCCATAGCTCCTTGTCTTTGTCTTCTATAGGATCTGTAGATCTGAACATTTCTTGAACCAGACTCCATAGCTTGTCCAAGTCTTCTCTATCAAAAATCTTTAGCATATCTTCAAAATACTTATAAACTTCTGAGTGTCCTCCTACCCTGATTATCTTTCAAGCTTTCCCAAATGCATCTGTGTGTATCTCCAAATCAATAATTGGATGTTTAGCATGAATAGGATGATCAACATTCAATGCTTTAGGGATTATAACCATCATATGCTGATGAAGCCTTTTATGAGTTAATTCCTCTTCTATTTCTTCTCCCTCAACTGCTTGATCTTCTTTATCTTCTTCAGTCTTTTGCTTCTTTGAATCCTCTGGTGTAGGTACTTCTTCTTCTCCAATCTTCTGTTTCTTTGAAGATTCAGACTCCAATATTATACATAATCTTCCTGTAGTTCTAGTTGGTTTTTCTGTTCCCTTGGGAATAAATGTGTTCACTCTTCTGTAAACCCTTTCAAACGCACTCTTGATCTCCTCTGTTAGTGCAAATATTACGATATTTAAACTAAACGATTTCTTCGGTTTTAATAATGACAAACATGTAACTTGTAATGCATCACGTAAAATGTGCAAGTTACTTGTAAACACAAATCATCAATGCATACTTACATCAACACCTCCCGATGTCTCAGGTATGCTTCAACGAAGTCGTAGATTTCCATCCCGATGTAAATCACTCAAGGTATGGACAAACAAATCTACTACTTGACAAATGATCAAAGGATTATATTTTTCTCTAAACCTCACATTTTTAATGTGACAAAACATTTCTTTCAAAAATATATTTTACAAATTATTTTTGAATTAAAAAGAAATGTTTTATTTTGAAAAATAAGTTTAAAAAATCCCAACAGTCATTTCCCCCCCAAAACAGCTCCAAACTTCCCCAAATAAACTTTCACCACTAAAAGACAAAATTTAGAGCGTTTTCGTCTGCGACGGTACCAAGGTACCACTAAATTTAGTGGTACCGTCGGGTATTTAGTGGTACCGTTCGTACATAACGACTAGATTTTTCCTTGCCTATAAATAGTGGACCATTTTACACTTCCAACTTGATTTTTCCAGTCAATTTTCTCTGGTCTAATCCCTCCTCACTTAGAACACTTTCTTTGATCATTTAGAGAGTCTTAGTTTGTTTAAGAGTGATCCTTTCATCCAACCAAGAGATCCTCTTCATTCCTCTTCAATAGCAAGAGAAGAACACAAAGTATCCAAGTAGATACAAAGTGTTGTCATTCCTCTTCAATAGCAAGAGAAGAACACAAAGTATCCAAGTAGATACAAAGTGTTGTCATTCCTCTTCAATAGCAAGAGAAGAACTCAAGGTATCCAAGAAGATACAAGAGTTGTAGTTGTAGTTAGGGAAGTTGTAACATTTGTTACACACTTGTTGTATCCTAGTATACATCAAGATCATTTTTCTTTTGTGAGAGAGTGAGTGAAGATCATTGTGATCTTATAGAGATATTGATTATCTCTTGAAGCCATTGGGCTTGTGTGATTGATCAAGAAGATCAAGGGTAGATAGGGTAGATCGAGTCAAGTGGGAGTAGATCATTGTGATCTTGTCGAGATCTTGGAGATCTCTTGAAGCCATTGGGCTTGTGTGTATTGATCAAGTGGACAAGGGTAGATTGGTGCTAGCTAAGATTAGCACTCGACATCTAGCTTAGTGTCGGAAATAGGATAAGCGACGTGTATGGTTTTCTCCGCCTGAAGGGAGTTTGTTGATTAGTGAAGTAACTCTCGAGTTGGGTACTCGGGGAGTGGAGTAGGGCGAAGAGGAGCTTCGTGACCGAACCACTATAAATCACCGTGTCCGGTTTGCGCCTTCTTACTTATTTCTTTACTTTCATTTTATTCTTTATCGCTTTATATTTATATTTGCATTGCGTTTATGTTTGTGTGGCTAGTTGCTTATGTTATGTTGATTAAGTATGTGTCATGGTTTGATTGTGCTTGTGTTGTAGTTTACTATATTCATCTCTAGATGTTATATGACCTTAGTTGACACTTTTCATTTTACGTCACACTTGATTGGGTGTTTGATACAAAAAGTTTTTATGTTTTTAAATGGAAACGTATTCACCCCGCTCTACGGTTTCCACAATTGGTACTAGAGCCAGGTTGCTCAAAATTTTAAAACAAATGGTTTTCAAAATTGAGTATGATCCATTTATCAAATTACCCATGAAGGTGATAAAAATATGAAAAGTATTTAGTTGCTTAATACTTACAAGTTTTGTTGTTAAGTATACGTTGTCATACTAGCTTGAAGGTTTTCTTAAATTAATAAAAGTTGGTTCTGTTCAAAACTGAAATAACAGGTATGACACCGTTAAATATAACGGACGGTTCCATTAAATATGGACGGTACCGCTAAATTTAACGGTACCTTCGTCTGTTTTTCAGAATTCGGTAATTTTCAAAAATTCGTATAAAATCAACCGTAAGTCCGTAGGAGTCGTGCCACCTATCGTTTTAAACGTAATTGAGTATACTTTCACTTAAAAATACTTTTAGAAAGTGATTGTAAAGTAAAATTTATGAGAGTCTTCAATTCGTAACAGAGAGTCTTTTCCGGTCATGCCGATTGCACAAATTTTTTTTGTCAAATTACAAAGTAAACATCACACGTTGATGTATTCACACTTTCAAGGTGTTGAACTTGATCAAATCTTTGAAATGGGGAGGAAATCAATTCATTGTCAAATAAAATCAAGCTAAGTATACATTGTTATACTTAATACACAAAATGACGATAAGTATTTTTGTGTGTTAACCTAAATGGCTATTTGTTTTTATTTGTGTCTTAGTATTGTTGGTTAATATTTTTGTATGCTTATTTTTATCCTTAGTTAAGATAATTTTATCTATAAGCATAAGTTTCTTTCATGCCATGTCGCTATTGGTTTATTATAGTTTTCCGGTTTATGTATTTATAAGGCTCATGCTAAATTACTTGCACTATATTAAGTAACTAGTTTGCATTGCATATAGGCATAGACCATTTTTCTTGCATTTGTTGCAAGTTTTTAAAATGGTTTAGTAACCTTCTTAGGAATAGAAACTAAGTTGGTAGATCATGTGTGTCGAAAGATATTGTCTTACACAATTATTTTTCCAAAGGCTTAAGTGTAAAAAGTATATCACCCCAAAATACTTAACACTTTCATAAAATCTGTAACATGATCTCTAAATCATTACATCATTTTGTCTTGCTTGACCATGGGTTGTCTAAACAAGATAAAAGATCATATTAATACATTAGTATTTAAGTAAAATAAAATGTATTAAACTTGCATTGATCTAACACACATACAAAATGTTTTAAACATTTAGTATTTTACGTATGTTGTATAAAAATAGTTAAGATAATTATTTCTATACTAATGAGGTGTCGAAAAACTAAGAATATTATACTTAATAATATAAGTAGTTTTTCTCAAATAAAAAATAAATGACAATATCAAAGTAGTAACTTAATATGTCCTTAACCTCACACATATAACTAGTATTAGAATAAATGGAACACATTCCTTAAATTTTTATTTTCTTTTTAAAAAAGAGTGATTGTAAGGGTCAAGAAAGATTTTGAGTACATATCAATTCATTATTCAAATTATGATTGATATCATTATCGAATCTAATTGACAAGCTTTCGAGTGTGGACATGAAATTGGAGTCATTATTTGTCTAGCTTCAAGATAACATCAAAATATGATGAAATATATTATCTTGAATCTACATACTCAATCACATTCGATTATTATGAAAATAATGACGTCCTCTCAAGACGAAAATAATATGCATCGGATCATAACTCACACTTGTGTTGAAGATGCCATATTGAGTCTTCTTGTCCAATAGTTGTCTTCCAAATTTTAAACTAACATGTTTAAAAGTGCATAAAATAAACAACTAATTAGGATTGACAACTTGGATGTTTCATCCGAAATATTCAATTAATTTACTTTGCAATGCAATTAGTAAATGTGTCATTTCTGAAAAACCAAACACGAGCAAACAAACAACATATGTAAACTTTGCTCATGAACAACTCAACACTCAAAATCACATGTCTAGTAAAAGTGTCACACATAATATGTTATTAACTATTATGTAAGTCATCAATCTTTGAGAATATCACATGTATTTCTCTTATCAAAAGATTGACAAAGGATAACTTATATCCTATGCATCTTATTTTCTTTGTAACATGAATGGTTATGTTACAAGAGAATACATTGCATCCTGTTAACAAATATAGGATATTAGAGTTGAATAATAACCGAATACAACATGTGTCATTGCATAAACAAGTAAAATTGGTCATACACTAAAATACTTGTTTCACAATGCATTAGTAAGAGTGATAAGTTTCCTCTTAGAAAAGCATACTTGTTGAAATAAACAATATGTCTCATTTTAAATAAAATACTCACAAGATCTATTGAGGTAAGTAACCTTCACTAGATTCTCCCTCAAGATATGCAAAGGAGCATTCTTGAAACACACACGATGTAGTAGATTCTACATTGTATCACATTAGAGTGTCTCTTGGTTCTAGGAAACCAAATCATGTTAAAATAACATGTAACAACTCAACAAACAAGGATGTTGTTCAAGAGATCATAAAATACACCATCTCCATCAAATAACCTCTAAATCTCAAACACGAAATTAAAACATTTCGCTTGCCTTTGTTAGGAGTTGTGTAAGACATTTAATTATCTTAACCGGCTTTTAAAGTATGGTTAGTTGAGTCATATTAGGCCATGTATTAGCGAAATAAGCTAATATCATCTTTGCTACACTTCAATAGGCAAATATAGGAATTTGAATTTTTCTAACATAAGAATGAGTACTGGAGAACCTATCGCACTAGAAATTCAATTTGACCTAACGGTTGAATTGCTTCCAGGAGAGAAGTTGGGTTTGTGGTATAACCCGTAAAAATGGTCGTGTTTAGCCTTAATTGAGCACCACTAGTGATAGTCTCATACTCATTCTCTAACTTGAAAATTTTTCATTCCTACATTTGACTAGAGACAGTTTACATAGGTGAACTTTATCTCCCGTTAGGATTTCATTTTAAACAAGTAGTAATTAGGATCTGCCTTAGCAAACCTAGATTGCTTGCATCCCACATACGTGTTTCAAAATGATAACATGCTCTCATAAGATATGATTAAATGTCTTCATGATCTTAAATGCTAAATGATTATCATGTTTTGCATGATGTTTGCATTTATTCCTTATGTGCATTTTACATGATTTGCTTGTAAAGTTTGCACCCACACTATGTCCTTTGACACATTAGGAATTAGGTATGCCTATCACTATGAACCCTTAGAAGTCATAGAGTTACACACTAGTGTCAAAACCTATAAGTCAAAGCAGTCGCGAAGTTGTCCTAATTCCCTAGTCATCACTTCGCCTTCTTCCAAGTAATACACCCTTTTGTCATGGGAAGGTTAGATACAAACCTAGTAGAACTCGGAGTAGGGTTGACAACTTAAATATTTCATCAAAAATATTCAAGTAAGTTTAACTTGCGATCGCAATTGTTAAATGTCATATCCGAAACATCATATTCATGCCTTTTAACAACATATGTTAAAACGCTCATCAACCCTCGGGTGACAAAGGACTCACGAATCACTATATAAGTGATTAGTAGTTTCCTTTCATCCTCGTGTGATTACACACTTCTTAAGATCCCAAACCCTGCTGCGAATCAGCACCATAGGCCTAGCTTTACGTCTTTCAAAACCCCGTGAAACACTCACGTGCGAAGCACATCGAAATCTGTAAATCAACCAAACCTCTTAACCGAGAATCCCCTAACCATCTTCGTCTAGGTCTAGGAATGATGGAACATATTCCATAAATCTTATGACTATTTAAATATTTCACTGGAAATATTAAAGTCATCCCTCGTACCCCTCTTATGACTACTTGAATATTTCACTGGAAATATTGTAGTCATCTCATGCGTCTCGTCTCATGACTCTTCAAAAATTTCACTGGAAACATTGAGTCATTCTTTAAATCCCTCTCATGACTACCTAAATATTTCGCTGGAAATATTAAGTCATCCCTCACGTTCCTTGCATGATCACTTAAATATTTCATTGGAAATATTGAGATCATCTCTTCCATTTCGTGTCATGACTTTTAGATATTTCACTGGAAATATCAAGTCATTCCCTCTATCTCGTCCCATGACTGATAGATATTTCACTGGAAATGTCAAGTCATATCCTGTGTCTCGTCTCATGACTTTTTAAATATTTCACTGGAAATATTAAGTCATCCTTCACATCGCTCTAATGACTACCTATGTATTTCCTCAGAAATATAAAAGTCATCTCTTCTCGTCCAGTACCGTTCAAAGAATTTATTAGGTATAAATTCTCTCCTCATGTCGAAAAGTCTTACTAAATCAGCGAGATTTATTCGTAAAATCCTCTTAAACTCTAATGACAACTTAAATATTTCATCCAAAATATTTAAAGTATATTTAATTTGCGAAATGCAATTAAATGTCATTTCTCGTTCTCGATTAACATTCATCAAATCCCGTTGGATTCATTCATAAAAGAATTTATTCGGTATAAATTCCTTTAATCTAAGGTCCAGAAAAATCACAACATATGTGAAATTTCTTTGTCAAAAATCTAATTCTGGGTCAAAACTGACCTCAGCAGGTCACGGTACCCTTAAATAGGGGACGGTACCGCTAAATTTAACGGTACCGTCGGACCGTTGTCTGCTGAGATAGTTTATCTTGTTTTCAATTCTCACCAACACTACCAAAACCCACTCGATGTAGTCTTGAACCAGAACCGTCTCCTATCAGAATAGATTCTGTCTATCTTCTGATTCCTTAGATTTTTCCCTTCTACTTCTGCATGGTACTGAATACACCATATGTATGGTTACTTCCGTATCCATTATCTTCCCAACTTATCTACACCTTTCAACCTTAGTTCTACACTACCAATGCTTCCGTATCCCATTCACTTTCTACACACTTCAAGCGAAGAACCGCTAGGATAAGTTGAGATAACCTCACTAGAACCTTATCACCAACCTCACAACCCTGAAGATTTTATCTTCCTAACCCTTATGATATCTCCAAATAATCACGTGCCTCATCATATAAATATTCTATGCATATTCACAATGATTGAGAAAAGCTCTGTGACTTCAAAGGTGAAGTTTATTGTATGCAATCCACCACGTGTCATGACGTTACTAAGCTCATCGCTTCCGTTAACGTTTGTTTTCCTCTTTATTTTTTTTCACATCTTGTCTGGATGGTCATAGATTAAGGGGGAGCTAAAACACACTCATATAGTCTTTCAACAAAAACTCTCAAGAACACACAAAATGTGGTTCTTATTCCCTAGAAAACTTCCCTTTAGCTGCCCTGAACTAGGCTGCACATGAAAATTCATGACTTCCAGGTCACGGTACCGTTAAATAGGACACGACACCGTTAAATTTAACGGTACCGTGTGGTATTTAGTGGTACCGTGCCTATGTTTGACGAATTTTCACTGTTCCCTCCAGATCTCTGCATTCCTAACCTCAAACCTGCAAAATTTTGCGAACTCACATACACCCTAGGATTCCCTCACTACACCACCAACTTTAGTTCGAATCCCACAACTTTTGCCTATACAAGGCATCACCATTGCAAGCTTATCTTGCATCTCATCTTCAAAACTTACATTAACATCATTCCTCATCACACTCAACCCTTATAACTAAACTTCACTCTTGACAATGATATTTAGTTTCAAAACCTTCAACCCTTATAACAATCCTACTCAAACCTTTTAGCTACACTTCACTCTTGACAGTGATAGTTAGGCTAAGAACCTTCAACCCATCAATCATCACTCTCAAACCTTACAACTATTCCTCACTTCATCTTCAATCTCACATCACCCAGACACCATGTCATCCATACATGAATCCACCACCCACATCTCAAAGAAACCTAGGATAACCGTAAGACAACCTTCAAAACCACTCTTTGTGGATCTTACAAATGAAGATGAAGCAATGACACCACCTTCCCAAGCTACTCCCAACTCACCATCTCCACCTAATGCACCTGATGAGGCGAAAAGTGTACCACTTTTAAGGGGTCATTTAAGCCCTAAATCGTATTTATTTGATCAAATATTGCCCTAAATCGTTCCTTTTGTCATTTTAGGTACTTTTGAGGAGAAATCTGGAAAAGGAGGCATTTTGGACGTTTTTGGAGCATAAAAGTGAAGAAAACGACAAAGTCTCAAAAATCGGCTAAAAGTTACTCTTGACGGCGTCACAACTTACTCTGGACGGCGTCATGCTTTGGCAAGAAAAGTTGGACGTGAAATTTACTCATGATAAGCCAGTGAAAATAGCATGTGAATTCTGACGGCGTCACGCTTTAACTTGATCGAGGGCGTCACGGCTTAAATCATAAGGGGACGGCGTCACGTTCATTGTTAGACGGCGTCAAGCCTTGATAAGCCAGAATGGATTTTTGAAGAGCTAAAGAGGGACGGCGTCAAGATGGTCATCCGGGAACCCTAAAAGCGGCGAGGTGACGGCGTCACACTCCATAAGGTGACGCCGTCAGATCCAAAAATCTATATATAGTTTTCTAATTTTTTGTCATTAAAGGAGAGCTTAGTGTGTGGAATTTTGGGATAAAACCCTAAGACGATTTTAGCTACTTTTTCAGGGCTTTTTGCCTTGAGATCTTCCATGTTTCATTGAAAGATAAGTTATCAATTAATCATTCAATATGTCTATGTGTTGTTTGATTCTATCTTATTCTTGTCTTTTGTTTAACATGTTAGGCTAAATTTATCTTGTGTTTGCTTAGATCTAATGAAACTTAGCTATTGATTATTGGTTGTTAGTGTGTTATTAGTTGTATTGGATGATTGTTTATCTATGTTAGGCTTAAGAAAACTGGCTAACTTTCTATTCGGTAACTTGCTTGAACGTCTTAAGAAACATGAACCAAACGCGTACTAAAGGTTTTCATGGTTGTATTTAATGCACAAGCGAATTCTAGTGATCCCATGTTAGGAGCTTCCTAGCCGGCTCGACATAGGAGTGAAGTAGGAGCTTGTAGAGTTGGGGAAGTAAGTACGCCACCCCACGAATGGTATTAAGGAATACACCCGTCATCCACGCGACTAATACACACTAATTAACCGGTAAAAGATAGTTAGGGAGTAAGGAAATCTAAGTAAACACATTTCTCTACACATAAGTTTCTCACCACATTTCATTTTTGTTATTTTATTTTATTTGCATCCGTAGTAATTTTGGGTTAGTTGACTAGCAACTAATTCCGCCCACTCCTTCAAACCCGAGATTTTACTTGCTTTCATAAAAACTATAAAAACATAAAAAAGAATCTTCCTCAACCCTTAGACCTAATTAGAGTAGCCTTTCACACCTAACGAACACTATTCCCTGTGGAGAACGATCAATCCCCCGTACTTACCACTACACTATACTACATCGGTCAGGTACACTGCCTGGTGGGGTTGTAAGCCTCTTGAGATCCCTCGGGAGGTAAAACCTGTTGTAAGGTCGCAAAACCACGCAATCAAGTTGTTGGCGCCGCTGCCGGGGAATAGTTATTGTTTAGGTTGAATTTTTATTTCTATTAGGTCTACTCACTAGATTCCTTTCTAGTGAGATTTTTATTTTATTTTTCTAGGTTTTCTTTAGTCTATCTATTTTCTTCGTGTCTTTGTTCGTAACCATACCATCCGACATCATGGAAGATGGTAATATCCTTAACCCACACAACCCACCACCACAACAACCACCACCACCTCCTAGAGCCCGTACTTTAGGAGAGTATTCCCGTCCTAGCCACCATGGCTATCGAAACACCATTGAGCTCACTCAAGGAGCCAATATCACACCCTTGCGATCCGACACCATCCGGTTGGTGCAAAGTGGATGCGCATTCCATGGACTTCGTTCTGAAGATCCTAATCAACATCTCAAGGACTTTCTTAAAATCGTTGATTCTATAGACCTTGATGTTGCCACTCGAGAGACGACCCGATTGCGTCTCTTCCAATTCTCTTTGCGGGACCAAGCTAGTCAGTGGCTAGAACGTCAACCCGCAGGATCCATCACCTCTTGGGATGATCTCACCACTCGTTTCCTTGCTCAGTTTTTCCCACCGGGAAGAACTACCAAGCTAAGGAATGATATCTTGATGTTCCAACAACGTCAAGGCGAAACTCTCTACGAGGCATGGACTCGATTCAAGGACTTACTCCAAAAAGTCCCTCACCATGGCATAGAACTTTGGCTCCAAGTCCAAATCTTCTATGATCATATCAATCTCTCCACGAGGCAAACCATTGACCAATCGGCCGGTGGTAAGCTACGTGATCTAAGTGCGGAACAATCATGGGCTCTCCTAGAGGATCTTGCTCTTTATGACAACGAAAGTTGGAGTGATCCCCGTGATTTGAATAAAACGGTCAAGGCAATATCTTTGCCTTCGAACAATTCAAGCACTTCTAACCGTAGGATCATAGAACTTGAAGACCAAGTCAAGTTTCTCATGAAATCCTACGAGGCTCCTAAACCTTCAAACCAAGTGAACAAAATCACTTCTTCATGTGAATTATGTAGTGGTCCCCACGACACTCGTGATTGCATGGAACTCCCCGAACAAGCTTTTGTGGACTACGCATCCTCGCGTACCGACGGAGCGGGAGACAAGTGGTACACTTTCAAACCCGAGCCAAACCATTACGGTGATACATACAACCCCTCATGGAAAAATCACCCAAACCTTAGGTGGAAACAAAACCAAAACTCGCAACAAACCAATTCCTCCAACCCACCTAATCGTTTCCAATCAAGCGGTTCCTACTCGAACCGTACTTTCAACAACAATCCTTCCGGCAATGGTAGTACCAATAACTTTGAAGGATTGATGTCTCAATTTATGGCATCTCAAGAAGCTCGTTTAGCCAAGTTTGAAGCCGAATTCAAACAACAACAAACGGAGATGACCAATAAAATTGACAACTTGTTGAAAGCTCTTCATAACCAAGTGTTATCACCTCCACATAAGGACGCTAGGAACACAAATAGCGGACCCCAAGTAAAAGACCCCTCTTCATCCAAACACGTCCACTTTGTCAACATTGTCACTATTAAACCAATTGATAGGAATGAGGATAATAGTGAACCTAAGGATGAGGATAGGAAAGTCGAGGTTGATAAGGAAGTTAGGACAAGTGAGATTGAAGAAGTAGATGATGATGAGGACTACTTCAATAGGCTACCCACTAAGGAAGAGCGTGCATATCATACAAACTTATTCGATGACCCCGAGACACCATACTTCCTAGGTAGACCAATCATAGAAATAGGCGACCCTTCTAATCTCAACATACCATGCAACATCGGACATCTACATGTGTGGAAAGCTTACATCGACCTTAGATCGCCCATAAACATCATGACTAGAGCCCACTACAACTTGATAATGAAGAATCAACTTGGGTATAGGATGCTCCCTGACAAGGGTTGGATGAGTAACTTCACGGGAAGAGTTAAGGGATTACCGGTTTATGTAGGAAACTTCACCTATGTCACCGACTTTGTAATTGTAGAAGATATCCGCCCAATAGTCGATGCATCCTTGACTTAAGTGGTTTTTGGAAAACCATTTGTTGAGGTCTCTAGAATGACTTATGAACCTTCCTTAGGGATAGTTAGATTTAAGGATGAGACCGATGAAGTAAGCTACCAAATGCCATATAAGATAGAACAATTCCAACACTTGTCAAATGTTGAGAAGGAGCTTAAACAAGCGGTCTACTATAGGAATGATAAGGATAGAAGTAAAGGAGTAGACTATGTTATGGAAAGGATATTCGGTTTCTACAAGGATTGTTTGAAATTAGGACCGGAATATAAAACCGGGAAGGAGAATGGCCTAGGAACCGTGACCGATGATGGAGTCACGTAATGTACGTGACTTTGAGTCTAGCTACAAGACTCGTTAATAAAGAAAAGCGCTTCTTGGGAGGCAACCCAAGCTTTATTTGTTTTATTTGCTTTGTGTGTTTATTTATTTGTTTGTTTGTTTTTATTTGTTTCCGTATGTGTGTTTAATTTTTATTAGTATTGATTCATGTTCAAAAGTAAATTGTGAAAATGCTTTATGTTGTTTTTAACTTCGTCTTAACTACATATAAAGGTATTTTGCAAAAGATAAGTGTAAGGGAAATCTAAATCGGTTTATTAGAACACAAATGAACATGAATCGTAATAATAATAAATTAGCATACATATTAGTATTTGTTTGAGTCAAATGCTTGTATCGAGTCATAATGATGTTTTGCAGGATTTCCAGGAAGTAAGGTAAAGGTTTTTCCAGAAATTTTCCGGAAACTAAAAATGAAAATTTTTGTCAGGTCATTTCTGACGGCGTCAGGGTTTATAACCTGACGGCGTCAGATTTAATTTCCAGAAATTTTTGAAAGTTTTGTTTTCATAAAAAGTTTTTATTAAAATCTCCAACTTATAATCTCCAGGAATCTGCAAAATTTTCATTCCACAAGCATTATATCCTTATATATAGATTTTTTCCCGCCGATGTTATGCAGGTTTTCGTGTTTGTTTTCTCAGGTTTAACAGGTTGTTTTGGACAAGGAGATGTTTTTGGAATCAAGCTTATGGCGATGCATTAGTCATGGAGCTTCAACATTCTCTTTGGAGGAAGATCTAACCGTGTAATTTCATTATCCACCGAGCGAATCAGGGGAGTATTTGATTTCATTCTTTTACTTTTTGCTTTTACATCTTATTATTTGAACATTGGGGACAATGTTCATCTTAAGTGTAAGGGGGGTAAAAGTACGATTTTAGAGAATACCATTACGCTTGATTTTTGTTTGTTTAATAGTAGATGTGTAATAAAACTGAGAGAAATACTTGTTAAGGTAATTTTAGTGCCAAATTTAAAATTTTTTACAACATATAGGAGTGAAACTTTAGTTCTAATGAGCGTCTCACGGATAGGAGTTATATGACTAGCACAAAAACCGTACCACTAAAAAATTTTCCACCCCCAAATATGTGAGGTTCGCCCCTAGAATTGGTAGGAAAAGCATTTATGCTATGATGTGTGTACCGGTAGCACTTAGATTCTAGAACTTGCGTTAGGACCATTCCGAGGCCACAAGTGAGACTACATTCGTGTAGTTAGATTTACTACATGATAAGAGGCATTAGGATTAACCCATTGTTTTACACCTGTGTTTTTGTTATAATTATTTTGGCTACATTGGTCAAGTAATTCTCCCACACCTTTTGCGTTGTACTCATTTTTAGTACACGATACCCCTAGTACACCCCTCAGAGCCTATCTTTTCGTTTCGACCCTTAAGCATTTTACTTAAAGGAAGAATTTGTTACACCCCACTAAAATGTACACCCAAATCGCCTTAGCCTACCTTGTATGCACTCATTTTTAGTGCATTATTGTTACAACATTTGTTTAAACCCAAGTTAATTATCTAATTGATTACATGGTTGCTAAGTCGAGTCATATCCTTGTACATATTGTTTTGGGACGATTGGGACTCATGGGTAAAGTACTAGTATAATGGAGTAATGGGGAAGAACATCATTTATTACCCCCATATGTGCTAAATATTTTAAAAGTACTCCAAGTTTTTCGATTATCTTAATTCGAGTCATTAGATTAGTATTTGTAAAGTTATGTAAAAATTCAAGTGTAAGGGGAATGCAATGCCCCTATGATGTATTATTTTGGATGGTAGGGTAAAAGTGTATGCAAAAAAAAAAAAAAAAAAAAAAAAAAAAAAAAAAAAAAAAAATCGAAAAAATCAAGAAAAATACAAAAAAAAATGAGAATATGAAAAATAGAAAAAACATACGGACTACCATCCCGTTTTATTTTATGTTTGTTTTATATTTTTGTTATTTTGTTATTTTGTTTCTAGCTTAAGATCGAGTCTAGTCTGGGCTTAGCAACATTGTATAGTACATGTAATTGATCAAGATCTTTAACTCGCCACCAGTAAAATATCCTTTATCCAACAAAACCGTGTTTTCCTTTTCCCTACACCTTACGTTATAACCCATTTAAAAGCCCTCTTTGATAGTTTATCTTAGGTGCTTACGCCTAGTGGAGGAGGTTTTCGATCCTTTCCCAAGCCTATGGTAATCTAATTGCTATGACAGGTAGTGAGAGATATTATCCGTTTTCATTTATGAGATTTATTTTGATGACACTTGAGAGATGTGAGTATCTAAACACTACTTGTGAGGTGCTAGTATGTAATCTCCGTGCTTATTATGATTGAAGTGGAACGATTATTTGTTGTAATTACTTTTATGTTAGCATTAAATGACCCCTAACTTGTATTTTGATTAGAATAAAAGCGCATTTGCTTGAGGACAAGCAAATCTCAAGTGTAAGGGTATTTGATGAGGCGAAAAGTGTACCGCTTTTAAGGGGTCATTTAAGCCCTAAATCGTATTTATTTGATCAAATATTGCCCTAAATCGTTCCTTTTGTCATTTTAGGTACTTTTGAGGAGAAATCTGGAAAAGGAGGCATTTTGGACGTTTTTGGAGCATAAAAGTGAAGAAAACGACAAAGTCTCAAAAATCGGCTAAAAGTTACTCTTGACGGCGTCACAACTTACTCTGGACGGCGTCATGCTTTGGCAAGAAAAGTTGGACGTGAAATTTACTCATGATAAGCCAGTGAAAATAGCATGTGAATTCTGACGGCGTCACGCTTTAACTTGATCGAGGGCGTCACGGCTTAAATCATAAGGGGACGGCGTCACGTTCATTGTTAGACGGCGTCAAGCCTTGATAAGCCAGAATGGATTTTTGAAGAGCTAAAGAGGGACGGCGTCAAGATGGTCATCCGGGAACCCTAAAAGCGGCGAGGTGACGGCGTCACACTCCATAAGGTGACGCCGTCAGATCCAAAAATCTATATATAGTTTTCTAATTTTTTGTCATTAAAGGAGAGCTTAGTGTGTGGAATTTTGGGATAAAACCCTAAGACGATTTTAGCTACTTTTTCAGGGCTTTTTGCCTTGAGATCTTCCATGTTTCATTGAAAGATAAGTTATCAATTAATCATTCAATATGTCTATGTGTTGTTTGATTCTATCTTATTCTTGTCTTTTGTTTA
This sequence comes from Artemisia tridentata subsp. tridentata, assembly GCA_021014915.2. Lineage (NCBI taxonomy): Eukaryota > Viridiplantae > Streptophyta > Magnoliopsida > Asterales > Asteraceae > Artemisia > Artemisia tridentata. Next base: position 170,067,853 of record CP139507.1, on the reverse strand, counting down.
ACATGTTAGGCTAAATTTATCTTGTGTTTGCTTAGATCTAATGAAACTTAGCTATTGATTATTGGTTGTTAGTGTGTTATTAGTTGTATTGGATGATTGTTTATCTATGTTAGGCTTAAGAAAACTGGCTAACTTCCTATTCGGTAACTTGCTTGAACGTCTTAAGAAACATGAACCAAAAGCGTACTAAAGGTTTTTATGGTTGTATTTAATGCACAAGCGAATTCTAGTGATCCCATGTTAGGAGCTTCCTAGCCGGCTCGACATAGGAGTGAAGTAGGAGCTTGTAGAGTTGGGGAAGTAAGTACGCCACCCCACGAATGGTATTAAGGAATACACCCGTCATCCACGCGACTAATACACACTAATTAACCGGTAAAAGATAGTTAGGGAGTAAGGAAATCTAAGTAAACACATTTCTCTACACATAAGTTTCTCACCACATTTCATTTTTGTTATTTTATTTTATTTGCATCCGTAGTAATTTTGGGTTAGTTGACTAGCAACTAATTCCGCCCACTCCTTCAAACCCGAGATTTTACTTGCTTTCATAAAAACTATAAAAACATAAAAAAGAATCTTCCTCAACCCTTAGACCTAATTAGAGTAGCCTTTCACACCTAACGAACACTATTCCCTGTGGAGAACGATCAATCCCCCGTACTTACCACTACACTATACTACATCGGTCAGGTACACTGCCTGGTGGGGTTGTAAGCCTCTTGAGATCCCTCGGGAGGTAAAACCTGTTGTAAGGTCGCAAAACCACGCAATCAGCACCCTCCAAAACATTCTCTACCTATACAACATCTTCATCATCTCCTTCCCTCAACACTATACCATCCTCAATGGATTACACACTCTCACTCATAACTCCAATAAACTATGCCATGCCAACTCCATCACCAACCTTCAATCCTCACAATCACACAAAACCCTTCATACACCAAATTATCTCTAACACACACCTAGTATCATCCAAACTAGAAATCTAGAACTTCATTACCTCAACCCCGTTAGAGATATCCACCCTAAACCTGTTAGGATCACATGCACATTTTTTTTCTTATGAAATATATCATGCATCTCATTGTCAGTGCAAACGATATATTAATCTAAACCATCCCAACACCAATCATCTTAGGTAGATGATTATGTTGTTCAAAAGGTTTGTTAGAACTTGCCTTCCCAATGACAACTTGGAAGAAGTCATTTTGTGCGTCAGTCAATGAACGAATCTCGTTCTTGTTAGTGTGATTGATTGAACAATTACACATTAGGTTGTCGGTCGGGTTGTAACACTTACGTGTTAATATAGTTTAACCCTTGCATGTCTTGCTATGTGTATTCTATCCCTATAATGTTGCTCCTATACTGTTATATATTATGTTGCACGAAGCTAACTCTTGATGTAGGAAAAGCCTTTGTAAGAATTTGATCCATGGATCCGCTAGATACTAAGGTGAATAAACAAGGGGATTAAGTCACCATAGGGGAGCATTGAGCTAGGGGGAGCTCGGGAGTATTTGACTACATAGCATGGAGTCGTCTTCACAAGTGGTGATAGAAGGCTTCATTGGGATGATGCAAGCTCGCCTTTCTGGGGAGAAAGGATAGTAGTGTAATAAGGGGGAGTAAGGAGTGAATTCAAGGGAGCGCTCGAGGCAACTACCTTTTTGATTCGAAAAAAGGGGGAGAAGGGGAGTGTAAACAGGTAGCTTTTACATTTTACTATGTGTTACGGTTTACATATTTGTCATCATCAAAAAGGGGGAGATTGTTAGTGCAAATATTACGATATTTAAACTAAACGGTTTCTTTGGTTTTAATAATGACAAACATGTAACTTGTAATGCATAACGTAAAATGTGCAAGTTACTTGTAACCACAAATCATCAATGCATACTTACATCAATACCTCCCGACGTCTCAAGTATGCTTCAACGAAGTAGTAGATTTCCATCCCGACGTAAATCACTCAAGGTATGGACAAACAAATCAATTACTTGACAAATGATCAAAGGATTATATTTTTCTCTAAACCTCACATTTTTAATGTGACAAAACATTTCTTTCAAAAATATATTTTACAAATTATTTTTGAATTAAAAAGAAATGTTTTATTTTAAAAAATAAGTTTAAAAAATCCCAACAGTCATTTTCCCCCCAAAACAGCTCCAAACTTCCCCAAATAAACTTTCACCACTAAAAGACAAAATTTGGAGCGTTTTCGTCTGCGACGGTACCAAGGTACCACTAAATTTAGTGGTACCGTCGGGTATTTAGTGGTACCGTCCATACGTAACGGCTAGTTTTTTCCTTGCCTATAAATAGTGGACCATTTTACACTTCCAACTTGATTTTTCCAGTCAGTTTTCTCTGGTCTAATCCCTCCTCACTTAGAACACTTTCTTTGATCATTTAGAGAGTCTTAGTTTGTTTAAGAGTGATCATTTCATCCCACCAAGAGATCCTCTTCATTCCTCTTCAATAGCAAGAGAAGAACACAAAGTATCCAAGTAGATACAAAGTGTTGTCATTCCTCTTCAATAGCAAGAGAAGAACTCAAGGTATCCAAGAAGATACAAGAGTTGTAGTTGTAGTTAGGGAAGTTGTAACATTTGTTACACACTTGTTGTATCCTAGTATACATCAAGATCATTTTTCTTTTGTGAGAGAGTGAGTGAAGATCATTGTGATCTTATAGAGATATTGATTATCTCTTGAAGCCATTTGGCTTGTGTGATTGATCAAGAAGATCAAGGGTAGATCGAGTCAAGTGGGAGTAGATCATTGTGATCTTGTCGAGATCTTGGAGATCTCTTGAAGCCATTTGGCTTGTGTGTATTGATCAAGTGGATCAAGGGTAGATCGGGTAGATCGTGGTAGATTGGTGCTAGCTAAGATTAGCACTCGACATCTAGCTTAGTGTCGGAAATAGGATAAGCGACGTGTATGGTGTAGATCGGGTAGATCGTGGTAGATTGGTGCTAGCTAAGATTAGCACTCGACATCTAGCTTAGTGTCGGAAATAGGATAAGCGACGTGTACGGTTTTCTCCGCCTGAAGAGATTTTGTTGATTAGTGAAGTAACTCTCGAGTTGGGTACTCGGGGAGTGGAGTAGGGCGAAGAGGAGCTTCATGACCGAACCACTATAAATCACCGTGTCTGGTTTGCGCCTTCTTACTTATTTCTTTACTTTCATTTCATACTTTATCGCTTTATATTTATATTTGCATTGCGTCTATGGTTGTGTGGCTAGTTGCTTATGTTATGTTGATTAAGTATGTGTCATGGTTTGATTGTGCTTGTGTTGTAGTTTACAATATTCATCTCTAGATGTTATATGACCTTAGTTGACACTTTTCATTTTACGTCACACTTGATTGGGTGGTTCTTTGCTCAGCTTGACTAGGTGGTTTACTCCTCTCTTCTTTGGCTTTTTGTTCTGCAGCAGACTTTCTTCTTGAATTTATTAGTTCAGCAAGTTGTCTTGACTTCTCTTCAATGGACAACACTTCATCTGCTCTGAGTTCACCAAGCCTTTCCTTTAATACATCATCCGTATCAATCATAGACTGAACTTGTTCAGAGTCATTAAACCTTGCTTGTTCATTATCATGTAACTTCTTAGCCAGAAGTGCATCAGATTGTTCTTGTGCTAACCTTTGTGCTTCAGCTCTTTGGTTTGCAAGTCTTTTTCTTTCAAGGAATTTTGCAATCTCAAATTGGGCTCTTTCATCTTCCTCTTCTTTACTAACTACCTCTTCATCAAAACAAATCTGAGCAAGAACACTCTTCTTGACCTTCTTTGGTGGCTCTTCTTCAATCATAATGCTCTTTCCTTTATCTGCCTTTTGCCTTCTATCATACACAGCCAAAACTTGTTGATGAGTAGTACCAATATTTTCAGCATCCAAATTTTCTTCACTCATATCTTGCCTCCCTTGAAACTCATCATTCTCTTCAAAGAAAGAAATATTGAGGTCTTGATCAATATCAGGTAACTTCCACCCCTGTTTGGAAGAATCATCCATGTTATCATCTAAATCTTCATCATTTGAGCTTGTAGACTCCACAATATTTTCCTTTCTCTTTGCTTTAAGTGACTTGACTTTAGACTTTAATTTTTTTACTTTTTCAACGAGCTTCTTGTAAGCAGTACCATACAACTGCTTTGTCTCCTTGAGTTCTTTCTCCAAGCGAGTCACCCTTTGAGTCAATTTGGTACAAATATCCATCAATTCCTTTACACTCTGTTCCCGAGTATAAAACGGAAAGAAGAGAAATGAAGAGAGGAAACAAGAGAGAAAAGAAGAGGAGACGCAAAAAAAGTGATTTTTTATTTTGTGTTCCCTAGTTGGAGAGAAAAGAAAAGGCATGTAAGAAAAAAATGGCTTTAAAACCTCCTTCTCTCCAAATCATCCCAATTTGGGAAGAAGATTAGGAGAGAAGTTTTGGCATAATTTCACCTCCTTTTCTCTTCTCTTATCTCCAAAACAAACACGGGAACGTAATTTTTTTTCAGTTTTCTCTCCACTTCTCTTCTCTTATCTCCAAATAAGAACTCAGGAACAGAGTGTTAGTGACACTCTTCCCTCATCACTTTCAGGTATGTTACCTCCTGGGTGAGGTGAATCATGGGACATTTCCAGGTGTGTTGAAGTTGGTTGTGAGGCTGATTGAAAACCAGATGAACCTGTGGGTGTGTGATGGGACTCAACTGGGCTTGTTGATCCTTCACCCTAAATGTTTTGATTTTGAACCAAAATTGTTTCAAAAAGTGGAACTACTATCCCATTAAACACCTTAAAAGCCATGCTCATGTTTGATGCGTGGGTTTTGCAACCTTACAACAGGTTTTACCTCTCAAGGGATCTCAAGAGGCTTACAACCCCACCAGGCAGTGTACCTGACCGATGTAGTATAGTGTAGTGGTAAGTACGGGGGATTGATCGTTCTCCACAGGGAATAGTGTTCGTTAGGTATGAAAAGCTACTCTAATAGGTCTAAGGGTTGAGGAAGATTCTTTTTATGTTTTTATATTTTATGAAAGCAAGTAAAATCTCGGGTTTTGAAGGAGTGGGCGGAATTAGTTGCTAGTCAACTAACCCAAATTACTACAAATGCAAATAAAATAAAATAACAAAAATGAAAAGTGGTGAGAAACTTATGTGTGGAGAAATGTGTTTACTTAGATTTCCTTACTCCCTAACTATCTTTTACCGGTTAATTAGTGTGTATTAGTCGCGTGGATGACGGGTGTATTCCTTAATACCATTCGTGGGGTGGCGTACTTACTTCCCCAAACTCTACAAGCTCCTACTTCACTCCTATGTCGAGCCGGCTAGGAAGCTCCTAACATGGGATCACTAGAATTCGCTTGTGCATTAAATACAACCATAAAAACCTTTAGTACGCGTTTGGTTCATGTTTCTTAAGACGTTCAAGCAAGTTACCGAATAGGAAGTTAGCCAGTTTTCTTAAGCCTAACATAGATAAACAATCATCCAATACAACTAATAACACACTAACAACCAATAATCAATAGCTAGGTTTCATTAGATCTAAGCAAACACAAGATAAAATTAGCCTAACATGTTAAACAAAAGACAAGCATAAGATAGAATCAAACAACACATAGACATATTGAATGATTAATTGATAACTTATCTTTCAATGAAACATGGAAGATCTCAAGGCAAGAAGCCCTGAAAAAGTAGCTAAAATCGTCTTAGGGTTTTATCCCAAAATTCCACACACTAAGCTCTCCTTTAATGACAAAAAATTAGAAAACTATATATAGACTTTGACATCTGACGGCGTCACCTTATGCATTGTGACGCCGTCACCTCGCTGCTTTTAGGGTTCCCGGATGACCATCTTGACGCCGTCCCTCTTTAGCTCTTCAAAAATCCATTCTGGCTTATCAAGGCTTGACGCCGTCGGACCTATAACGTGACGCCGTCCCCTTATGATTTAAGCCGTGACGCCCTTGATTTAGTTAAAGCGTGACGCCGTCAGAATTCTCATGCAAACTCACTGGCCCGTCATGAGTAAATTTCACATCCAACTTTTCTTGCCAAGGCATGACGCCGTCTGGAGTTAATGTTGACGCCGTCAAAGGTGACTTTCAGCACAATTTTGAGACTTTGCCGTTTTCTTCACTTTTATGCTCCAAAAACGTCCAAAATGCCTCCTTTTCCAGATTTCTCCTCAAAAGTACCTAAAATGACAAAAGGAACGATTTAGGGCAATATTTGATCAAATAAATACGATTTCGGGCTTAAATGACCCCTTAAAAGCGGTACACTTTTCGCCTCATCAAATACCCTTACACTTGAGATTTGCTTGTCCTCAAGCAAATGCGCTTTTATTCTAATCAAAATACAAGTTAGGGGTCATTTAATGCAAACATAAAAGTAATTACAACAAATAATCGTCCCACTTCAATCATAATAAGCACGGAGATTACATACTAGCACCTCACAAGTAGTGTTTAGATACTCACATCTCTCAAGTGTCATCAAAATAAATCTCATAAATGAAAACGGATAATATCTCTCACTACCTGTCATAGCAAATAGATTACCATAGGCTTGGGAAAGGATCGAAAACCTCCTCCACTAGGCGTAAGCACCTAAGATAAACTATCAAAGAGGGCTTTTAAATGGGTTATAATGTTAGGTGTAGGGAAAAGGAAAACACGGTTTTGTTGGATAAAGGATATTTTACTGGTGGCGAGTTAAAGATCTTGATCAATTACATGTACTATACAATGTTGCTAAGCCAAGACTAGACTCGATCTTAAGCTAATGAAAGAAAATAACAAAACATAAACATAAAATAAACATAAAATGAAACGGGATGGTAGTCCGTATGTTTTTTCTATTTTTCTTTTTCTCATTTTTTTGTATTTTTCTTGATTTTTTCGATTTTTTTTTTTTTTTTTTTTTTTTTTTTTTTTTTTTTTTTTTTACATACACTTTTACCCTACCATCCAAAATAATACATCAAAGGGGCGTTGCATCCCCTTACACTTGAACTTTTATATAACTTTACAAATAACTATTCTAATGACTCGAATTAAGATAATTGAAAAACTTGGAGTACTTTTAAAACATTTAGCACATATGGGGGTAATAAATGATGTTCTTCCCCATTACTCCATTACACTAGTACTTTACCCATGAGTCCCAATCGTCCCAAAACAATATGTACAAGGATATGACTCGACTTAGCAACCATGTAATCAACTAGATAATTAACTTGGGTTTAAACAAATGTTGTCACAATAATGCACTAAAGATGAGTGCATACAAGGTAGGCTAAGGCGATTTGGGTGTACATTTAAGTGGGGTGTAACAAATTCTTCCTTTAAGTAAAATGCTTAAAGGTCGAAACGAAAAGATAGGCTCTGAGGGGTGTACTAGGGGTATCGTGTACTAAAAATGAGTACAACGCAAAGGGTGTGGGAGAATTACTTGACCAATGTAGCCAACGTAATTATAACAAAAACACAGGTGTAAAACAATGGGTAAATCCTAATGCCTCTTATCATGTAGTAAATCTAACTACACGAATGTAGTCTCACTTGTGGCCTTGGAATGGTCCTAACGCAAGTTCTAGAATCTAAGTGCTACCGGTACACACATCATAGCATAAATGCTTTTCCTACCAATTCTAGGGGCGAACCTCACATATTTGGGGGTGGAAAATTTTTTAGTGGTACGGTTTTTGTGCTAGTCATATAACTCCTATCCATGAGACGCTCATTAAGATCAAAGTTTCACTCCTATATGTTGTAAAAAATTTTAAATTTGGCACTAAAATTGCCCTAACAGGTATTTATCTCAGTTTTATTACACATCTACTATTAAACAAACAAAAATCAAGCGCAATTGTATTCTCTAAAATCGTACTTTTACCCTCCCCTTACACTTAAGATGAACATTGTCCCTAATGTTCAAATAACAAGATGTAAAAGAAAAAGTAAAAGAATGAAATCAAATACTCCCCTGATTCGCTCGTTGGATAATGAAATTACACGGTTAAATCTTCCTCCAAAGAGAATGTTGAAGCTCCATGACTAATGCATCGCCATAAGCTTGATTCAAAACATTTCCTTGTCCAAAATAACCTGTTGAACCTGAGAAAACAAACACGAAAACCTGCATAACATCGGCGGGATAAAATCTATATATAAGGATATAATGCTTGTGGAATGATAACTTTGCAGATTCCTGGAGATTATAAGTTGGAGATTTTAATAAAAACTTTTTATGAAAACAAAATTTTCAAAAATTTCTGGAAATTAAATCTGACGCCGTCAGGTTATAAACCCTGACGCCGTCAGAAATGACCTGACAAAAATTTTCATTTTAAGTTTCCGGAAAATTTCTGGAAAAACCTTTACCTTACTTCCTGGAAATCCTGCAAAACATCATTATGACTCGATACAAGCATTTGACTCAAACAAATACTAATATGTATGTTAATTTATTATTATTACGATTCATGTTAATTTGTGTTCTAATAAACCGATTTAGATTTCCCTTACACTTATCTTTTGCAAAATACCTTTATATGTAGTTAAGACGAAGTTAAAAACAAAATAAAGCATTTTCACAAATTAGTTTTGAACACGAATCAATAAGAATAAAAATTACACACACATACGGAAACAAATAAAAACAAACAAACAAATAAATAAACACACAAAGCAAATAAAACAAATAAAGATTGGGTTGCCTCCCAAGAAGCGCTTTTCTTTATTAACGAGTCTTGTAGCTAGACTCAAAGTCACGTACATTACGTGACTCCATCATTGGTCACGGTTCCTAGGCCATTCTCCTTCCCGGTTTTATATTCCGGTCCTAATTTCAAACAATCCTTGTAGAAACCGAATATCCTTTCCATAACATAGTCTACTCCTTTACTTCTATCCTTATCATTCCTATAGTAGACTGCTTGTTTAAGCTCCTTCTCAACATTTGACAAGTGTTGGAATTGTTCTATCTTATATGGCATTTGGTAGCTTACTTCATCGGTCTCATCCTTAAATCTAACTATCCCCAAGGAAGGTTCATAAGTCATTCTAGAGACCTCAACAAATGGTTTTCCAAAAACCACTTGAGTCAAGGATGCATCGACTATTGGACGGATATCTTCTACAATTACAAAGTCGGTGACATAGGTGAAGTTTCCTACATAAACCGGTAATCCCTTAACTCTTCCCGTGAAGTTACTCATCCAACCCTTGTCAGGGAACATCCTATACCCAAGTTGATTTTTCATTATCAAGTTGTAGTGGGCTCGAGTCATGACGTTTATGGGTGATCTAAGGTCGATATAAGCTTTCCACACATGTAGATGCCCTATGTTGCATGGTATGTTGAGATTAGAAGGGTCGCCTATTTCTATGATTGGTCTACCTAGGAAGTATGGTGTCTCGGGGTCATCGAATAAGTTTGTATGATATGCACGCTCTTCCTTAGTGGGTAGCCTATTGAAGTAGTCCTCATCATCATCTACTTCTTCAATCTCACTTGTCCTAACTTCCTTATCAACCTCGACTTTCCTATCCTCATCCTTTGGTTCACTTTCTTCCATGCTCCTATCGATTGGTTTAATAGTGACAATGTTGACGAAGTGGACATGTTTGGATGAAGAAGGGTCTTTGACTTGGGGTCCGCTATTTGTGTTCCTAGCGTCCTTATGTGGAGGTGATAACACTTGGTTATGGAGGGCTTTCAACAAGTTGTCAATTTTATTGGTCATCTCAGTTTGTTGTTGATTGAATTCGGTCTCGAATCTAGCTATCCGAGCTTCTTGAGATGCCATAAATTGAGACATCAATCCTTCAAAGTTATTGGTACTACCATTGCCGGAAGGATTGTTGTTGAAAGTACGGTTCGAGTTGGAACCGCTTGATTGGAAACGATTAGGTGGGTTGAAAGAATTGGGTTGTTGTGTGTTTTGGTTTTGTTTCCACCTAAGGTTCGGGTGATTTTTCCATGAGGGGTTGTATGAATCACCATAATGGTTTGGCTCGGGCTTGAAAGTGTACCACTTGTCTCCCGCTCCGTCGGTACGCGAGGATGCGTAGTCCGCAAAAGCTTGTTCGGGGAGTTCCATGCAATCACGAGTGTCGTGGGGACCACTACATAATTCACATGAAGAAGTGATTTTGTTCACTTGGCTTGAAGGGTTAGGAGCCTCGTAGGATTTCATGAGAAACTTGACTTGGTCTTCAAGTTCTATGATCCTACGGTCGGAAGTGCTTGAATTGTTAGAAGGCAAAGATATTGCCTTGACCGTTTTATTCAAATCACGGGGATCACTCCAACTTTCGTTGTCATAAAGAGCAAGATCCTCTAGGAGAGCCCATGATTGTTCCGCACTTAGATCACGTAGCTTGCCACCGGCCGATTGGTCAATGGTTTGCCTTGTGGAGAGATTGATATGGTCATAGAAGATTTGGACTTGGAGCCAAAGTTCTATGCCATGGTGAGGGACTTTTTGGAGTAAGTCCTTGAATCGAGTCCATGCCTCGTAGAGAGTTTCGCCTTGACGTTGTTGGAACATCAAGATATCATTCCTTAGCTTGGTAGTTCTTCCCGGTGGGAAAAACTGAGCAAGGAAACGAGTGGTGAGATCATCCCAAGAGGTGATGGATCCTGCGGGTTGACGTTCTAGCCACTGACTAGCTTGGTCCCGCAGAGAGAATTGGAAGAGACGCAATCGGGTCGTCTCTCGAGTGGCAACATCAAGGTCTATAGAATCAACGATTTTAAGAAAGTCCTTGAGATGTTGATTAGGATCTTCAGAACGAAGTCCATGGAATGCGCATCCGCTTTGCACCAACCGGATGGTGTCGGATCGCAAGGGTGTGATATTGGCTCCTTGAGTGAGCTCAATGGTGTTTCGATAGCCATGGTGGCTAGGACGGGAATACTCTCCTAAAGTACGGGCTCTAGGAGGTGGTGGTGGTTGTTGTGGTGGTGGGTTGTGGGGGTTAAGGATATTACCATCTTCCATGATGTCGGACGGTATGGTTACGAACAAAGACACGAAGAAAATAGATAGACTAAAGAAAACCTAGAAAAATAAAATAAAAATCTCACTAGAAAGGAATCTAGTGAGTAGACCTAATAGAAATAAAAATTCAACCTAAACAATAACTATTCCCCGGCAGCGGCGCCAAAAACTTGATGCGTGGGTTTTGCAACCTTACAACAGGTTTTACCTCTCAAGGGATCTCAAGAGGCTTACAACCCCACCAGGCAGTGTACCTGACCGATGTAGTATAGTGTAGTGGTAAGTACGGGGGATTGATCGTTCTCCACAGGGAATAGTGTTCGTTAGGTATGAAAAGCTACTCTAATAGGTCTAAGGGTTGAGGAAGATTCTTTTTATGTTTTTATATTTTATGAAAGCAAGTAAAATCTCGGGTTTTGAAGGAGTGGGCGGAATTAGTTGCTAGTCAACTAACCCAAATTACTACAAATGCAAATAAAATAAAATAACAAAAATGAAAAGTGGTGAGAAACTTATGTGTGGAGAAATGTGTTTACTTAGATTTCCTTACTCCCTAACTATCTTTTACCGGTTAATTAGTGTGTATTAGTCGCGTGGATGACGGGTGTATTCCTTAATACCATTCGTGGGGTGGCGTACTTACTTCCCCAAACTCTACAAGCTCCTACTTCACTCCTATGTCGAGCCGGCTAGGAAGCTCCTAACATGGGATCACTAGAATTCGCTTGTGCATTAAATACAACCATAAAAACCTTTAGTACGCGTTTGGTTCATGTTTCTTAAGACGTTCAAGCAAGTTACCGAATAGGAAGTTAGCCAGTTTTCTTAAGCCTAACATAGATAAACAATCATCCAATACAACTAATAACACACTAACAACCAATAATCAATAGCTAGGTTTCATTAGATCTAAGCAAACACAAGATAAAATTAGCCTAACATGTTAAACAAAAGACAAGCATAAGATAGAATCAAACAACACATAGACATATTGAATGATTAATTGATAACTTATCTTTCAATGAAACATGGAAGATCTCAAGGCAAGAAGCCCTGAAAAAGTAGCTAAAATCGTCTTAGGGTTTTATCCCAAAATTCCACACACTAAGCTCTCCTTTAATGACAAAAAATTAGAAAACTATATATAGACTTTGACATCTGACGGCGTCACCTTATGCATTGTGACGCCGTCACCTCGCCGCTTTTAGGGTTCCCGGATGACCATCTTGACGCCGTCCCTCTTTAGCTCTTCAAAAATCCATTCTGGCTTATCAAGGCTTGACGCCGTCGGACCTATAACGTGACGCCGTCCCCTTATGATTTAAGCCGTGACGCCCTTGATTTAGTTAAAGCGTGACGCCGTCAGAATTCTCATGCAAACTCACTGGCCCGTCATGAGTAAATTTCACATCCAACTTTTCTTGCCAAGGCATGACGCCGTCTGGAGTTAATGTTGACGCCGTCAAAGGTGACTTTCAGCACAATTTTGAGACTTTGCCGTTTTCTTCACTTTTATGCTCCAAAAACGTCCAAAATGCCTCCTTTTCCAGATTTCTCCTCAAAAGTACCTAAAATGACAAAAGGAACGATTTAGGGCAATATTTGATCAAATAAATACGATTTCGGGCTTAAATGACCCCTTAAAAGCGGTACACTTTTCGCCTCATCAATGTTACTGAAAAGTTTTTGAGTAAGGCAAGGAGTTGGATAAACAATTTTATGAGATAAAAGCAAACATTTCCTTATATTCAAAACCGTTTGTATAAACCTAGGATACATTAAAAACTTGTATTTGTTATCCACATTTTTCACCATACCATCAAAAATTAATTTTGAAAAGTTAAAAGTCCTGTTTGTTGCTAAACAATTTAGAGTAGTTGCAATATTGCTACTGAATTGCTCCCATGAGGTTTTTTTTGGACTTAAACAATGAAGGATGGTATGTATGAAGAATCTCCATTGTGGGGCAAAACATCTTTTTTGAAAAGTCAGAATTTGAGAAGATGTATCATACCCCATTCTGGAAAGGTGATGAAAAATTTCAGTATTAGGCAAAGAACTAATACCATTTTCATCTACTAAATGGAGATGCCTCTTAACAGATGCCTTAGTAATAGTTATTGTTTTGCCATCAACTGTTGCAATTAACTATTTGTCTCCATTCTCAAATGTATTGGTAGTAACAGTCTGCCAAAACTGTTTGATTTGAGAGACATAGATAGTAGGATTGACTGTAAGAGCATACCTGATGTGGGTAATGTTTAGAAAATCTACTATTTGGTGGAAGTCTTGACTCCCTTCTGGTTTCTCCAAGAATGCAACCTGGTTATGTGTATCACAAAACTCTAAATTTTCCATGAAAATTAATTAAATGCTTGATTAGAGTGCTGGGTTATGATTGGACCGACTTCAATAAATTGTTTCTTTAGTTTGAAGAAATCGTATAAATTATATAAAGAAAGAGAATTATCCAATTTATGAAACCCTTAAGCGAAGTAATTGACAAAAATTACCCCAACGGCTATAAATAAACCACGGTTAAAATCCAGACAGTACTAACGGCTACCCATCAGTACAAAGTTTTACGCTAGCAATACAAACGTTTGCCTAGTAGTACAAACTTTGTGTAAAAACTTTTTCTCAGCAGTATGAACTCAATTTTCATTTAAAACCATACTGCACTGATACATTTGGAGGGGATTAAGTGTAAAGGAAGACACTTAATCAGATTTGGTGATATTTTTGTTCTTGCATTACAACACAGTTTACTATTTCAGTGTTAATAGTCTTCTAAGTATTAAAGAGTAGATTTTTAAAAAAGACTGCTATTATCCAAGAAACCAAACACCCCTTTAACATCAGGGGAAACACATATAACGATTCCTCTTTTGCCCATAAACCCTCAGCGTTCTTTTCACCACTTACCCTTATGTAAATTTTGGTTTGTTGACTTCCTTAAATCAAACATTCACAAGCAACCATAAACAATTAATTAAACATCAAATATTTCATTGATATTTTTTAAAAGCTACAACCATACATCTGATTATCCAACCTAAATACTAAACATACTATAAACATAAAAACATCATCATCATAAACTGCTTCACTCCATTTCACACCAACTTGTTAGAACCAGAGCTCTCTTCCCTGCTTCCCATCCATTTCTTCCTTTCCTCGAGTCGTTTAAACATAATTTCAAGATCTCGAATCCCCTTTTCTAGATTATAAGGGTCTTCAAACCCATCTTGCTGCTCCCCCTGGTTTTGATGCACCACCACATTTTGCTGCTCCACCACATTTTGCTGCTGATCCTCTTCATTTTGCTTCACCACCTCACTTTGAGCCACCTCCACATCCTGTTGCTCCTCCTCCTCTTCATCTTGTCCCTCCTCCTCTTCATTTTGTTCCTCCTCCTCCACCTCATTCACTCCCAAAACCGCATCCCAGTAAAAGTCTTGCGCATGCAGCCAGTTCAAAATTTTACTCTTCATCCACGTATCTACCCGCCTATACGACCCATATTCTGCAATGGGTTCATACCCGAAGGCATCAAACACTGCGTCAAACAGCAAATAGTTGTTTAACACGAACTCGTACTCTTCTGCATCATTTTGAAAGTTACCATTATTTGCTGCCATTTTTGAAGTTTTCTTTGAATTGAAAGGGATATATGTGTTTGTGTGTGTTCCTTGGTATACAATCGATAGGTATAAATAGGCTGGAGAGGTAGATGAATGGTTCCCAAGACTTTAGGCGGGAAAAGGGACCAAAGGCACGCGCCAAAAGTAAACTGTGAATTGAAGTTTTACGAAAAAGTCTCCAATTTCCTTTTACCAAGTATTGACTTTCCATGTACAATGAGTTGATGCAACAACTAGATCTATCTCATGCTTTGTGAATAATAAACTTCCAAACTTAATATTTCCAACTAGTTGTTTGTGATGTTTGGGATGATTTGGGATCGGGTTCATTATTATTGACCCGAGGGAATAAATGTTTGACCGTGACTCGAAAGGAAATAGTAACTCATTTGTTGCGACTTGATATTGACTCGACTTGGACAAAATAAAAGAAAGAAATAAAAACAATTGTTAAATTAAAAGTTGTAGAGATATTTGTTATTAAATTTGGTTAATAACGAAGTAAGGAAATTAGAAGTGTACGTGAGACCATGGTTGTCAGGATCCCGATCCTGATCTTAGGATCTTACGATTTTACGATACTGCAAAGCAAAAATGATCCGGATCTTACAAAGGATCTTTAAAAGCTTAATATGTTACAGGATCCAGATCTTTACCATAGGATGTTAAGTAGGATCCCGATTTTGAAAACCTTGCGTGTGACATTTGGGATAAAAATGGAACACACGAGGGCTATTGGACTGTTCGAGACATGCTACCCGTACACTAACATATTTGGATTTATTGGACTATTCGTTTGGTTATTGTTTGAGTTACGGATTGGTTTAGCGTTTAGGGTTTAGGGTTTAGGGTCTAGGGTTTATATAAATACTCGTTATATTATAAATTACTCGGGAAATTGATTTTCAATAAAGTCTTTTGACTTGGAAACGTTCGATAAATGAAAGGGTCATGGCAAAATTTTGTTATTTTCAAAGATTAATTTTGTCGTTAGTCCAAACTTTTTTTAAATCATAAACGAGTATACCTTGTACTAATAAATGGGATTATGGGAAAATACCAACGATTACCAATTGACTCGTCTTATTTGATATGTTTGTTGCTAGTTATCTCTTTGACTTGTTTTCGTCATCTCGTCTCGACTCGAGTTATCGTCAATACTCTTCTCGACTATTCGGTTATTCATTTTTTTGGACTGAGTACTCATGAGTCCGTGTTCTCTACCGTTACATGAATGATGATACCAAACCATTTTAAAAGGCTAAAACGAGATTATTTTTGGAAATGAGAATGATTAACTTTTGAAACCTCTTGCGCATTTGATTTTTTTGGTGAATATCGTGCCAAGTACGTTGCGTTTAATCGTTTGATACGATATTCATTTTCTTTAACTTTTAATTACAGATAACCGATACCCGCGAGGAAACCCAAAAAACCGATGGATAATATTTATCGGGTATCCGGTGGGATATGGGGTGGGTACGGGTATATTATAAATGGGTTTGGGTACGGGTACACTAAAACCCGCCCCGAACCCGAACCGTTTTCATCCTTAGTTACCGGCTATAGCCGGTTTTCACCGCTATGTCAGCACCATTAGCCTTTTTTTTCTTTCTTTTTTTTACACCTCTTACCACGTTATAGTTAAACCAAACCACCACTTCAATAGTCAACCGGCAATTAATCACTTTACCCGATCAATTGTAAACACACACAATAATCAATAAACCCTAATCAAAACACACATTCTTCTGGCAAACACAAACACGCAAACAATGAATCCAAATAAAAACAAATGTATGTTTTTCAATGTTTTCACATATCAGTTGATGATTCATTGTACAATAATTAGTAACAGGCTTTTGATAAATGGTGATGTTTGGGGTTGTTACCGATTCTAATGTAAAGCTGTGTGAATTTATTGTTGAATGTAAAGTTGTGTGAATTTTTAATTTATTCAAGTTTATGCTTTAACAGGTTCATAGGCAAAAATCTCTAGGTCCAAATTCAAAATCATTTCCAACAAGGTATACTAAAGTTATGTGTTTGTGGCTAAAGTTGTATACCTTTATACTATTAATTAATTTTTTTGAAACACATGGTATGTTGAACTATTAGGAGGTATGGGAAAACGCAGATTGGAAGAGAAAGAGCCCTTTCTATTTCTCTAGCGATGAAAAATCTGGTGATGCTGACACAAAAGGGGTAATAATGGTCCATTTAATAAGTGTTGTTTCGCTACTTTTATGACATTCTCCAGACTTAATCCATTATACTCGTTCAACTTGTAGGTAAATGACAAAGCTGAATCCTCTCAAGCTACTCCCAAACCTCAATCCTCTCAAATACCAGTTGAAAAGGCACACAAAAAGAAATTTAGTCAGGATATTGTCTTGGGATTGTCATGTAAGAAGATGTTGTATCGACCGATGGCCGTGAAGAAGACATCTCGTATATTAAGTGTGTTGAGAATTATGTAATGGTGGTGAGCTCGACTGTTATGTTTTGTAAATGGTATTTGGTACTTTAATATGGTAGTAGTAGTTCTGACATTTAATTTGGATAAATGTAATTATTAATGGTACAATAACTGGCAATTAGTAGTTTAACTGTATCTATTTTATAACTGTAATGATAGTATTTTGGTTTGTTAAATGGTAGCAATTTGTGTTCTTGATGTGATGATTGCACAGTTAGATTTAATGGTAGCAGTTTCTGTTGTTGATTTGATGATTGCACATATTTATTTAATGGTAGCAGTTTGTGTTCTTGATTTCATGTTAATTTATGATTTAATGGTAGCAGTTTGTGTTAAATGGTATTAGTTTGTGTTCATGATCTTGGTGTAATTGTGTAAATTTGAGTTATTGATTAGATATGCAGATTGTGTTCATAATCTTAGTTCTAGATCTTGGTTCATGATTTGCGATTAAGATAATGATATATAACATTTGGAGCCAAAATTTTGATTTATTCAAGTTTATGATTTACTTAACAGGTTCAAATTAAGGCAAAATTTTTAAATATTTCATTTGTTAATTTTAAATTAGAATTTGGAGCCAAAATTTTGATCCAAAGTTTTGAAATCACCTAATTACAAGTAGTTACCAAGAATAACGTACGATTCATATTCTTCCTATACCCTCTTTTCTCTCCTAAAAAAAAAGACTGCAAAGAAAACACAAAAATCAAATCTTCTATTACCATTGCTCTCCAAGCCAGAATCATTTTCTTTTACCCATTGTTGCTAAAGTGTCAAGGAAATTCAACCCATTATTGATAATCATCTTTTGCTTCCTGCTGATAATGAACAATATGATAACAACTTAGAATATGAATCCGAAAAGTATTTTGATGATGAAGATCTAGATGCGCCTAGAACCAACCAATCAGATCGGATACTAGCTAAGAGAGGCATAACTAGGCTATTTAAGTTTCACATGAAATATGGAAAACCTGGTGGGATAAAGCTCAAGGTAACCTTTGATGCATTGAATAGGGTATCAGGGTTACACACAACACTGTTTTCGAGTTTTTTAGGATAACTGGTACATGAGCACATAGGTTTGAAGATTCTTTCCTAGAAGATGGTGAATAAAGAATCAAGAGATAAACTATGGGTTGAAATCACGGTACATATATACTATTTTTTAACCCAGTACTACATAAGTTTATCTATGCATGTAACACCCCAACCCGACAAGGGTAAAGGTGTCACAAATACATGGTTTCATATCAGATACAAGCATTCAAGAAATAAAAATAGCGGAAGCTTTAACATTAAAAATCCAAGGAAGATAAGTCAACACGACTTATATCAAGTGCAAGACAGAAATAACGGAGTACAAAACAGAATCCAAACTGCCCAAACAATGGCATAACAGAAATAATATCCAAATGGTCACACTAGAATGACAAGGTCTAAACTTCACACAAGTTGCTCTCATCCCAAGCTAAAACCCAGCTCCTAGCTTAAATGTACCTGCCGCAGGAAAAGAAATGCGGCTGAGCTACGAGAGCTCAGTGAACAGATATAACGGGAACAAAGCAGTAGTAACGGAAATATAAAGTAAAAGAAATAATACCGGGAGTAACAAGAGTCAGGAAAAGGAATACAAGAGTTATGCAGACATACCAGGAATTAGGAATGGTTACAATGGTAGGTGCAAATGAAACCAGAACCCACCACCAGCCCAAGTCGAAATCAAGTCAAGTCCAGTATCAAGTCATAGGGTAACATAACCAGAAATCCACCACAACCCAAGTCAAATCAAGTCAGGTCAAATGTCAGGTCAAGTGTCAGGTCATAAGGTTACAAGGTTTCAGGAGAACATAAATCCTCTACGAGCCCAGAAACAGTATATATCAAATCAATCACATATCAGGGTGTATGGAGGGGTGACCTCAGCATACCAGGACAGGGTTGAGGGGATACCTCCAGGGTTTGGAGTCATGAGCTCCCAGGGGTGTGAAAGACGTGTATTGCACACACTCGTCAGTCACCAGGATATAACAGGAAATATAACAAATCAGGACATGTCTAGGATGCATCCATGCGCCCCCGCAGGCCACAGGGTCTTCCTCTACATAACAAATCAAAACAGGTCGGGGACGGGACAGGACATCACTCTCCTGCCCTAGAGTCATGCCACCGGTGCATCAATGACATGGACATGAAACCCTCATGCCTAGTGGGTGGCTCGTAGTCTCAGACTGTGGGTCAAGGTCAGGTATCAAGTCTCGGGTGTCAAGTCTCAGGTATCAAATGTCAGGTATCATATCAGGGTTCATATCAGGGTTCAAGAAAGGAGATAAATGCAGGGGTTCATTATCAGGAGGTCAAAATCAGAAAGGTCAAATACTGGAAGGTTCATAATAGTTTATTATAAGAAAATCCTTTTTACATGGTTTTAATAATATGGTCCTTAGAACAGTTTCATAATAAAAGTCCTTTAAAGAAATGTTTCAAAACCTCTTCATATATATCTAAAAAGTAGTTGTAAAATCCTATGAACCTTCAAGTACCCAAGGTCTTAATTATTCAGGTTATCAGGGTTGAACAAGTCATGTCAAGTATCATAGCAGGGTTCAAGTCAAAGGTTCAAGTCAAATGGCTCATATCAAGAGTATCAAGGTTCAAGTTCAGGTTCATGACAAGGTTCAAGACAGGTTAAAGCAAAGGTTCAAATCCATGGTTCACAATACAAGGAAAACATAACAATGAATCAGGAATCAGAAATGAGACGAAGGCTCTTTACAAGAAGAGCAGAATATCTGTACCTTATTCAAATAGCAAGCACAAACACAAGAATAGCTGACAGGGATCAAGATCACTCCCTCCTCGAACCTAAAGGAGTAGAAGACAGAAATACGAAAGGGGTTCAGTTATCTTCCCATTATAAGTAACTTCTATTTTTAGTAACTTTCTATTCTTAACAGGTTTCCAGATTTAGTAAGCTTCAATACTTGGCAAGATTCAAGTGGTATACTTCAAGTTAAATCATTAATATAGGCTTATTATGGAAGTCAGGTTCATTTTGACAAGTTATACAAGTTCAGGG
This sequence comes from Artemisia tridentata subsp. tridentata, assembly GCA_021014915.2. Classification (NCBI taxonomy): domain Eukaryota; kingdom Viridiplantae; phylum Streptophyta; class Magnoliopsida; order Asterales; family Asteraceae; genus Artemisia; species Artemisia tridentata. The sequence continues at coordinate 170,047,607 of CP139507.1, read as the reverse complement.
TTAATTGTGACAAGTTTTCATAGTTCAGGGTTATAAACGTAACTTTTACCAAAGTTCAAGGTTTAAAATAGAAATCTCATAATTTACCATTCAAATACTTTATTTTCCAGAATTTCACTCTTAGTCTTCACGTTTCGAATATTTACAAGTTACACCCCTTTAATTACTTAATTTACAAATTACACCTTATACTTATATAAATTACAATTTAAACCTTATTAATATTACATTTGCACATCAAGCCCTTCATTACTCATATTTACAGAAAAATACCCTTTAAATTAATTATGGCACGACAAGCCCTTCAAGTTTCATAATTTACACATTACATCCCTCTAGTTAACTAATTTACATTTTAAACCTTATAATTATATAATTTACACTTCAACACTTATCATGTTTACGTTCCTCATCAAGCCCTTTTTATTTCATTAATTTACAGAAAATATCCTTTAATATAATTAAGTTACAAACAGCCCCTTAACTTTCGGTAAATTACAAAACTAGTCCTTGTATTTTCAAAAGTTCCATTCGAATTCATAATTTCACCATAATTACATAATAAGCCCATAAATACTCAAATTTACACATTTCACCCTTTATATTATTATTTACTTCGTGACCCTTCCATTTTCCAGAAATTACACATTTAGTCCCTCATTTAAATTATTTTCCAAATCGATTTAACAAATATATATATTTATCAAATAAACCCTTTATATGCAAAATTAACACATGAGACCCTCCTTTTATATTTTATTCGAATTATAGTAGGTCTAAAATGATTTACAAAATTATCCCTTAAGTTTTAAAAATTACAAAACACACCCTAAACTAATTATTTTCAAATCGGTTTGCATAAAACATTAACAAAATCAAACCCTAGCAATCCCAATCATTTGGCCATCATTCTATCATCGTTTTTCATCAATTATTACCAAATTTCATCCACTAAAAACCCTAGGTCGATTGGTTCCATATTTGTTCCACGATTTTCCCTTTTTATTTCTTAAATCCGGTTTTAACATAAATTCATAAATCACGATTTTGACTCAAACAATTCGAATGACTATTTTTCTCATGTTATAAGAAGCATATAGAACCCAGGAAAAATAAGTATACACCTCAGAAAAATCGCATGGATTAAATAGAAATCGATTTCCAAAATTAGGGTTTTAAGCTCGTTATTTTTCATTTGATCAATACATGATGCATGGTTCGATTTCAATAATTTTTACATGTTATATATGATTAGGAGAAGGCTAGAAAATTACCAGAAAAATTATAGATCAAAGGATTACACGCTATGGATTTATTTGGCTCGGTTTCAATCTTTTCGACCCAATTAATTCACCACGACCAAACGATTGACTCCAGGACCTTGTGGCTATTTTTCCCACCTTCTTGGCACTATGAAGAACTCCATAAAATTGCCTCTTTGCTTCAGAAAATTCGGATGTGGTGTGGGTGATTTTTAGTGTGGCGGCTAAATTGTTTTTAGGGTTTAATGGTTGAATAAAAATTATGGGATTGGTATAAATGTGATAGGCCGAGCATTTGGGGGGGGGGAAAGGCTGGAAAAACATGTATACTTTATGGCCCATTAATATTGAATAATTTCCTTACTTAATTTCACATTTAAAAGTGTAAATTTTATTTATAAAGTTTAATTAATAAACATAATAATATATACAATATTTAGAGGGTATTTTTGTCATTTCACAACTTGTATAAATATTAATCGAAGTCGTCAAAATTATTTTGTATCATGTCTTGTTCGTTTCCAGAAGTTTGGGATCGATTCGGAACTTTAATTAAGCTTTAATTAAATTTTAAAGTTTTCAGGGGAATTTTGGTAATTTTGCATGTTTTAGATTTTCGGGTTTTACAACTCTTCCCCTCTAACAGAAAAATTTCGTCCTCGAAATTTGCAAGGACATAGAAATGAAAGAGAACGGAAAACAAAACAAGGACATACCAGACGCCTTATCTGCCTGGTCACGAGAAAGCGAGAAAACACGACCGGTAGTAGGAGTAGGAGAAGGAGGGCCAAGATTTTTCTCAAGTGGTTCCGGATTCCGCCTAGTACAATCTTTTAACTTATGCTCCCTCGAACCACACCTAAAACAACCTCCAGAAGTCGTACGACAAAATCCCGTATGGTTCTTCCCACACTATGGACAACTAGCTGACCCCTGACTGTCGCTGCGCCCCCGACGATCGCCATCCTGCTTAGAAACTGACCTCGAATCTCGGCCCCTCGAATCTGATTTCTTCTGGTCGTAGCTCTTGCCGAATACTCCTTGACGTCCCGACTCTGAATCTGCTGCTGCACCTTGTCGCCATCACGGTCTCGTTTGTAACCAACGCCCTCATGAAATTCTCAATGTTGCGAGCTGCATCGCAACATGCTGACGAATCCGCAAACTCCGAATTAAGCCGACGATCAAGAAAATATGACAGAACAGAACATGAAGAATGACAGAGCAGAACAGGAAAATATGACAGAGCAGAATCAAGGAATGATGACAGAGCATAACAGGAAAAGAGAGTGCGCGTGCGGAAATCTAATGTCTACCCAATCCTCACAGGTCAAGCCTAATCTCTAAGGGTTTCTGAAGCCTTAGCTCTGATACCATAAATTGTGACACCTTTACCCTTGTCGGGTTGGGGTGTTACAATTTATTTATATATTTATCAAGTAAACCCTTTATATGCAAAATTAACACATGAGACCCTCCTTTTATATTTTATTCGAATTATAGCAGGTCTAAAATGATTTACAAAATTATCCCTTAATTTTTAAAAATTACAAAACATACCCTAAACTAATTATTTTCAAATCGGTTTGCATAAAACATTAACAAAATCAAACCCTAGCAATCCCAATCATTTGGCCATCATTCTATCATCATTATTCATCAATTATTACCAGATTTCATCCACTAAAACCCCTAGGTCGATTGGTTCCATATTTGTTCCACGATTTTCCCTTTTTATTTCTTAAATCCGGTTTTAACATAAATTCATAAATCACGATTTTGACTCAAACAATTCGAATGACTATTTTTATCATGTTATAAGAAGCATATAGAACCCAGGAAAAATAAGTATACACCTCAGAAAAATCGCATGGATTAAATAGAAATCGATTTCCAAAATTAGGGTTTTAAGCTCGTTATTTTTCATTTGATCAATACATGATGCATGGTTCAATTTCAATAATTTTTACGTGTTATATATGATTAGGAGAAGGCTAGAAAATTACCTGAAAAATTATAGATCAAAGGATTACACGCTATGGATTTATTTGGCTCGGTTTCAATCTTTTCGACCTAATTAATTCACCACGACCAAACAATTGACTCCAGGACCTTGTGGCTATTTTTCCCACCTTCTTGGCACTATGAAGAACTCCATAAAATTTCCTATTTGCTTCATAAAAATCGGATGTGGTGTGGGTGATTTTTAGTGTGGCGGCTAAATTGTTTTTAGGGTTTAATGGTTGAATAAAAATTATGGGATTGGTATAAATGTGATAGGCCGAGCATTTGGGGGGGAAAAGGCTGGAAAAACTGTGTAAACTTTATGGCCCATTAATATTGAATAATTTCCTTACTTAATTTCACATTTAAAAGTGTAAATTTTATTTATAAAGTTTAATTAATAAACATAATAATATATACAATATTTAGAGGGTATTTTGGTCATTTCACAACTTGTATAAATATTAATCGAAGTCGTCAAAATTATTTTGTATCATGTCTTGTTCGTTTCCAGAAGTTTGGGATCGATTCGGAACTTTAATTAAGCTTTAATTAAATTTTAAAGTTTTCAGGGGCATTTTGGTAATTTTGCATGTTTTAGATTTTCGGGTTTTACAATGCAGCTACATTATGTGCAACTAATTAACAACATTGTGTTAATCTTTGCAGCGATAATTTGATGTTGACGTGACATTCAGAAAATTCGTAATGACTTGTCTTGGTCAACTGCTAAGGAATTTCATAACGAAGCTCAGAGAAAAATACATTTTGCCCAACCTAAATACACCTTCCAAACTGAATGAAGTCCCGGCCAAGTATAGTGCATTTGTGAAATCAGAACACTGGGTCGAGTTTGTAAACCACAAAACCACCGATGCATACAAGGTTTTAATTAGTCATCTTTATTTAAATCTATATGTCATTTCACAATTTTTAGTTTACAGCATTACCGCATGTAAATGCTGTATGATTTTTTGTTTTTAGGAGATATCTAATAAAGCTAAAATGTCGCGTTCCAAAAATATTTATCAAAATAAAATGGGACGAGGTGGATATGTTTATGTGAAAGAGAAAATGGTAAGATTACATGTGTATGCATCCTCATATTTTCGTTTATCTTGTTTTAACTTTACATGTGTATGCATTTGATGTTTATTAGATCGAAAATAAAGAGATTGAAGTAGATGAAGAACCCCCGCGTGGTGTAATGTGGTTGAAAGGAAGGGTAAACTAAGACGACAAATTTCCAGATGATGAGATTAGATCAGTGGGAGATAAACTTGTAAGTTTGACTGCAAATTCTATTATTATGCTTATATACCAGCAGCATTAAATGTGTACTAGCAGTAGTAACTTGTATACCAGCAGTATTAACTGCGTACTAACAGCAGTAACTGTGTACTAGCAGTAGTAAACACTAGGCATATTTTTAATTGAAGTTCATGAGCAGCACTAACTCCAGCTGAGCAGCATTGATACAAATATGAGCAGCAATTACTCTAACAGCATCAAGAAGACTTTTAATCCCAACATTTCCTATATTTTTTGTGCAGAAAGAAGCTGATGACCAGATCAAGAAATTGTCCAATGAGATGACAGAAACAAAGGGAATACTTACTCAACTGATGGCACAATTGAGTCAACAAGGGGTGCAGTTAAATTTGTCATCTCAATTTCCAGTAGCCTTAGATGTAAGCCAACAAGGGTCTACAGATTCCCAATCGCAAGGAAATGTGTCTCCAACACAAGGAGTACCAACAGTATGTATTTCAACATGTTTCTTGTTATTCTTTTGTTTAAATAATGTAACGTGTTTTATATATACATATAGGAACCTGCTAAAACTGTCGGACCTAAGAAAAAGCCTAAGTCACGACAAAACGGGTCTCCAGATTCCCAATCGGAACAAAATATGTCTCCAACACAAGCACTGCCAACAGTATGTATTTCAACATGTTTCTTGTTATTCTTTTGTTTAAATAATTTCTGATATATACATGCAAAAATTCTTTTTTTTAGCCATTTAAGTGCAAACTGTGGCACTTAAAGAAATCAAATATCGTTACTTTGGGTACATACATGTGTTTTTTCAACCAACATATATATAATTCAATGTTTGATACAAGCGTCTTTTGTTACTACAGGTTACACCACCAACTACGATGCAAAAGATTAGTGACAACAAATGTGGACCAACAGAACCATCGAAGCGCAAAAGTTATGTCTCTATTGAAGCCCTAAAGCAAGCTAGGATGGCGAAGAGACAAAAGTATTTAAATTATGGTACTTGAGAATATGATTATGTACGACATTACAATTGTATATTCTGTTCAGTTATATACATTCGAGTTTAATTCAATTTGAAATTTCTTTTTGTTTTTAATTCTGTTTTATATATATATACTCATTCCAGTAGCACTAGCAGTAGTAACTCTGCTTCAGCAGGACTAACTTAGTACTAGCAGTAGCAACTCTGCTCCAACAGTACTAACTTAGTAATAGCAGTAGTACTTAGCAATAATACGTATGCTAAACTCTAACCCTAGATCTTCCTTTTATAGACTAAGGAGTCCTAGTCGGTTTACAATAGCTTTCTTTACAAGAATAATATTTTCGTATCTATTCTATAATTATCCAAACATACTATACATAGTTATTTAATAAGCAGTAGAATGCTAACTCTAGCAGTAGTATCTTTGATGCCTAGCAGTAGTATCCACTAGGTCTCTAAATCTTTTCTATTAATGTTTCTGAGTAGTTGAGAAAATGACACAAACCTTTGAGATTTTCCACCAGTTCTGTATATCTCCCACCAAGTAATCTTTCCTTCATATCCAACCTTCCACCCAATGATAGGACCTTTTGATTGCAAAGGAACAGTGTCAGCAAATATATTATCATCATTATCCACAATTGTAGTCATTTGTTGTAACTCAATTGTTTCCTTGTAGAACTGCTCTAATTTCTCTGTTTTCTCTGTTTCTTCACTCTCAGACTCAGAACTTTCCACAACTGCTTTAGAATTATTCTTCCTCTTCTTCCTTCCAACACTCTTCAACACTCTTCCTATTCTCTTTTTACCAATACCAGAACCCTCTATCTCTTCCTTCTTCCCAGCCTTTTCTTTCTTTTCTTCCACCTTTTCTTTTTCAACCTCAGTTTCAATCTCAGGCTCCACCTTCTTAAACCTCTTTTTAATAATTTCTTTTTCAAGTTCAGACCCCATTGGCATAAAATTCTCACTTTCATGTTTTGCCCTCTCAAACATCTTTTGAATTTCATCATCAGAATAAGGCTTCAACTGAACAAGCTTGTAGCCCTTCATGTTCTTCAAATAATGCTCCTGAAATTTTCTTATTTGTTTGATGGTTGGTGGTTTGAGCAATTTCTTCTTTTTCCTCTCAGCAAGATACCATTTTCTTCTTTGTTCTTTGTACTTTTTCATTCCTTTTTCTCTTTCTTCCAAACTTTGTGTTTGTGTATCTTGCATTTCCTCTTTGACTTGCTTCAACAACTCCATATCAGCTTCATATCTTATCCTCTCCTCATCCCAAGTATCTGGTGCAGCTTTTTTTTTGGCCTCATCTTCTTCATGTTTTCTTTGTCTTTCAAGTTCTGCTAGATAATTTTCTTCCTCATACTCAGCTTGATATTTCCTAGCAGCTTCTTCATTATTCTTTTCTTGAAGATCTTTTGGCTAGTACTCAAAGGGAACTTCAGAAGGATAAGATTCAGATTCTTCAACCATTTTCTATTTACCCTTTCCTGAGTATGTATGTGTATGAACATGTTTCTGGCTTGAAATGGGTTCTCTAATGGTAACTCCTTTCACAGGAACTTTTGGAGGTACTTTTGGTGGTTGTTGTGGTTGTTGTTCAGGTGCTGGTTGTAGTTGTGGTTCAGATGTTGGTTGTGTTAGTTTTGGTTTAGGTGATTGTGTTTTAGATGGTTGTGATTGTTTCAATTGGATTATTGCTTCTGCTAAGCTTATATCATCATCCAAGTCAGCAGTAGAATCCTTCTGTGGCTCAGCAGTTGAGTGTTGTTCACCAGCAGCAGAAACCTTTTGAAGCTCAGCAGCTTCTTTTTCACCAGCAGTAGGAAGATTTAACTGAGCAGCAGAATTATCCTTAGCAATATTTCCACTCTCACCAGTAGCAGAATGTTCTTGAACACTAGCAGCAGCATTACCAAAACCTTTAATGGTTTCCACCATCACTTCAGTATGTTTAAGCAGCTGCTCTTCATTCAAACTCTTCAATTTATCACCAATCTGCTCCTTTTTGCCTTTTTCAAGCACCACCTCATTACCATCTTTGTCTTTAACCACAAAATCACCATTTTTATCTGAACCATCCAAATCCATATCAGCAACACCTTCCACATTGGTCTCAGCCTCCCCTGAAGTCTTTGTCTCATTCCTCCCTTGTTTGGGAGCATCCTCCCCCAAACTTATGTCTTCAGAAGAGCTGACCCTTTGTGCTTTTCCATCCTGCTTTTGTAAAACCCAAAATTTCCGTTCATTTGAAATTCCTTATTGCCCTCAAAAGTTTGGAATTTTACAAGCATAGAATATATATTACAATGACAAGTATATGAACTAACCTAAGTATAAAATTTACCTAAGTCTTACATCTAATACAAGATTTTTACAAAAAAAATAATAATAATAATAATAACAACAAATAATAATAATGTCAATTGTTTGATTTACCATAATTTCTATCAATCAATTACAAATTGATTGCAATTAAAATACTTTCCAAAATCCTTAATCCTTATCACAAATAAAGACCGGTATTCCTCCCTCTCCAAAAAAATTACGACATTCCCTCCCTCCTCTATATCCATACATCACGCTTTTTTTTTTCTTTCTTTTCTTCCTCACCAAGATAATTTTTCTAAACACTAAAAACACTAGAACCCATATACAAATCGGCTGACATTCTTCTTGACCTAAATTCGTTCGAAATCAAGCTAGCACAAGGAGTATTTTGATCGTGTATTGGAAGGGTTTTGATCGTGGTAAATTCTGATTCGAAAGGTGTTTGGATCGTGGGTGTTAGAAGCCATTCGAAGGGCGATTTAGCTAGGGTTCGGCTGATTTTTCTTTTGGTGATTCGGTCCTTGTTTTCTTTCTCTTTATCACGCATCAAGGGTAATGTATCCATACCTTGTTCAACTCATCCTCTACTTGTTCTATATTGTTGTGTTCGATTCATATTTGTTGGTTTTGTCGAATTATACATCACATAAAATCATAACATTCGTCACATAAAATAATGATCCAAGAACCTTTATAATCGTTCCATAAAATGTGTTGTTGACATGTGAAGATTAAACCTAATGAAACACAACCCTAAAACCTGTTGTAAATGGAAAAGAATCGACTAAATTGAATATGTTTGAATCGGGTTTAATAGTTATATTGTTTCTGTCCTATCAGTTGCTGTCAGGAATTTGAGTCGGTTTCAAAGGGGGCTATTTTAATGATACGAACGTATTTTTGAGTGATTCTTGAGTCTAAAATCAAGTTCAGGAAAAGAGCTTTCTGAATATGTAAGCCTCATAATTTTTGGAGGTCGGGAGAAGGTCCTTTCTGATTTTACAAGTTCAAGTGTCAAAACCGTCATTTAGAAATCCGAATTTCAACCTTGGTAGATAAATTTTGTTTTGAAAATAGAAAGGAATCATGAGCTATAATTTGACAGGACTTAAATATAGGATGTGTTTGGCCTCTGTGATTTTTGGTGGAATTTTTAGAGTAGCAAAACATGGCCTTATAATTGCTTACTTTTGAGTCTCAAATCTGTTACTGAATCTGGACTAGTTAACTAAATGAATTTTTCTACTATAGGTGCACTCTGAAATAAATTCTTTAAAAATTACATTAAGTACTTAAGACATATATGAACCTGGGGTAATTTTGTGGAAGCTCCAGAAAATGCATAAGTATGCTTGAAAAATTAGAGAAAGTGCAACCTGTTTATGTATTAAAAGCTGAAATTGATTAAAGGAGTGTAAAATGTGCTTAAAACCTAATTGTCATTAAAATCCTTTAACCTAACTATGTTTAATCATTATTATAACCTATAAAGAGGTAATTAAGATACTTAAATACATTTCATAACCTAAATTGATACTAAATATGGAAACTTACTAATTCGGGAAACCTGTTAAAAATAGAAAGTTTCTAAAAATGGAAAGTATACTAAAATGAGTAATCTGATTTAAAATGAGTTATTAAAAGACGATCATGAATTCGTGTAGATTCGCTGAAGAAGGAGTTACTCCAATCTTTATGTTTTCTGTTGTGTTTGCACTTGCGGTCTAAGGTACATATATTCTACCCTTTTTCAGTAAGGGTGCTTTCACTCTCATGACTTGATCTTGATTATTGATTCGTTATTTTGATATGAATCCCTTAAGCCATTGCTATGATCCCTTGTACTTTGAATCATTCGCTTGATATGCTTCATTGGTATGATGATCCATTTGACATTCGTTCATTATGACCCTTGTGATATGATACTTGTCATAATTCGTTCGTTACCCGGTGACATGAGCATTCGAATCACTTGATACTTTGAAGGTTCATTTGATATTGTAACTAGATGTGAAAACCTTTCTTAACTATATCATGGAAATGTTTTGAGAAAAACTATTTTTAAAACGATGTTATGAGCACAATGCGATACCACTTTTATATGAAATTTTACAACCTTTTATGAAAACTACTTTTAAAGACTACCTTTATGAAAACCATTATTAACAGATTTCTTTAAAGGAACATTTGATAGAAACCTTGGAATTGAACCTTGCTATGAATCATTTGATTCCGAATATTAGATTTATGAACCTTTGACATTTGGACTTTGATTATGATTCTTGATGACTTAGACATTTGACCTTAATAGGATAGGCCATTAGAACCCTTCAGTTGATACCCGAGCCAAAATTTGTTTCCTAGCCATGAAGGTAACATGGCCGTGTCTTTGATGCACCAATGACATGACTCTAGTGTGGTCGAGTGATGTGCCACACCGTCCCTTTTTGTTATGTTATTATGAGCTCAAAAATATATATGTTTGGCCACTATGATTTGTTTGCAGGGGCGTATGGATGCATCCTAGATTTGTTTTGTTTAGTGAATTTAACATGATATAATATGATTTGATTTGGTGATTGATGCTGTGTGCAATACACGTCCTTCACATATTTGGGAGCTAGCTACTCCATGGTTACTATGATATTTGATTTGATTTGTTTGGGCTCGTGGTAGATTACTGACCTTTCCTTTCCTTTCCTTACTTGATATCAAACTATTATACCTTATGCTTTTCCCAATGCACCATACTTTATATGCTCGTACCTTATCTTTTGGTTTCGTTTATATATATATATCTGTTCACTGGGCTTTTTAAGCTCAGCCGCATTTCTTTTCCTGCGGCAGGTTTTAGTAGGAAGCTGGTTTATGAGTGGAGAGTACTTTTGGACTTAGAAGACTACACTTTGATAGCTATTCTGGATTAGAGATGACTAGAAGTGTTTACATTTTTAGACTTAGAATTTATTGTTGTTCTCATTTGTAACCTTGTATTTCAGATTTTCCCTTTGTAACCTTTGAAATTCATTTGTATTATTTAAGTCATATGCTTGTGTTGCTTTGATATGTCACCATAACATAATACTTCTACCCTTATCGGGTTGGGGTGTTACAATTATGGTATCAGAGAACAGGCTACGACTTATAGTACATCAAACCTTGACCTGTGAAGTTTGGACCATTAAGTTTCCACTGTAGGCACTCATGAGGCAACCTTTGAGAATTTGCTTTAGGATTTCCCCATAGGAACTTAAGTTATTACCGGTGAGGAATGGGTAGACTAGGACATCTATTTAAGTAGCATTGCTTCCACATCACTCTGATTCGTGCCTCTGCCTTTAGCTATGCCTTATAAGAACATTTGTTTCAGAAGCTAGAAAGTTTTGCAACCTAAGCTTAGTAACCAAGTAAGATTGGAATGCCTTAAGAACTACATGGATACCTTACACCATTTAGGTTTCACTTCCTGATTCTGACCTCCATCTCCGATTTGTTTGATAAACAGTTTGATACCTTTCCGACCATCCCGAAGGTCATTCAACCGTAATGTGTTTGACACATTCTGTGAATTCATTACTTATGCTGGATATAGAATGTATCATCTGATACTACTTGAATCTGCATAATCCATTGCTAATCCTATGAGAAATTTGGTAATTTGTTTCCCTCCCTTCGAATGACGAACTTTATCTGACAATCAATTCCTTTGGAAGGATATGATGTTAATACTACCTCAGTATGGATTTGTTAACTGAACATGATGATGTTGACAATGGACATCCTATACATTTCACTGTTGACAATTATACGATGTTCGTATTACCGATGATACTCACTCTACCTGTCATTTTGCTAAAGAGCTAAGCAAGATTCCAACATCTTGAACTGTTCGCTTATCTATCTCAACACCCTGATGAACCATGTACTTGACTCTGGTATATGAACTATCCGTCTGGTTTAACGACCGTATTCGTTCTACGGATCTGTTTACTCTTGATACAATTGACTTTGAGGTCTTTTGGTTATGAATTGGATGGCTCTTCGTAAAGCTACCATAGACTACCGTATTTGAAATGTGACCTTTAACAATCTGCTTCATTCTACTTTTGCTTTGATGACTCTCAACCGCTTAAATCTGTTAAGATTAATGTTGCTATGAAAGCACATACACCGATCTCATTTGATTGTCAGGTTACTCCTGACACCTATTAGTATCCACCCTTAGAAAGCTCTGGCATTGGAAGTATTTGTTGTACAAATCTTATGGTGTCCTCTGATGAGCCTCTTGGGATTCCCTCCTGCTTGGGGAGTAGAGTTGGCATTGAACGAATCTCAGTTGACGAAACCATGATACCATAGAAGTTGAGAGATTGAAGGAACTGATGGAATATGATTTTGTTTACCTCAGTGTTTCTCTTTGGATGCTCCTATTGGTTTATGAAGAAGAAAGAGAGGAGTATGCGGCGGCTTATCGACTATCGTGAACTTAACCGTATCACTATCCGTAATCGTTATCCATTTTCGTTTATCAATGATTGATTTGGTCTATCATTGAAGCTCCGTATTAAACGGCCTCATTTAAGTTTGAAGGACTGAAGAAGCAACCACAAGAAATTCAAAAAAAGGAGTTGACTAACTGAGAGTAACCTCCGTGGAGCATTTCAGATTTATTCGTGAAGAGGAAGATAGGTGATGTGAAATAGATATGAAGTTTCCCTAAGACGATTCCTGAAGCTGCCTTCGTACTCGTTGTGATCATTATGAGTTTTAATGATACCAATTGTATTGGCTAATAGAATCATGTTTTCGCGAGTAATTGGACAATTTGTCATAGTATGACGTTGTGTTGTGTCCAGAGACGAAAGAGGAACATGTAGATCATTTTTGTATTAAGTAGAATGACCCTTTGTTCTGGAAGAGTAGGTTTGATTGGCGTTCAGAGATTGTAGCAGACAACACTACCAGGTATCCTGTGATGACAGAGTTTTCCCACATAAAGGACCAAGATTGACGATCATTATCGTAGCTAGAAACCTTGTAGAAGAGTAGTAGGAGATGATCGTGACAGGTGTTACCGTGGAAGAAACATATAAGAAGAAGAGAGAAACTGAGAAAGGACTAGATTATATTTCATGCAGCATGTGGAGATTTTAGTTCGGGCATCAAGACAACCAGACCATAGGAGATGAACTATTCAACTCATCACCTGGAGGGGATAGCAGCGGTGTTCACCTTGAAGATTGGAAGACCTTTCTTGCAAGACGAAGGTGGTGGCGGACATAGAAGGAGAATGTAATCGAGTTGACGAATTTAGAGCTGTGCTAGAAGACCTGTCGAAGACACGCAGTCTTGCTTCTCTTTTCATTTTGGTTGTACTAAGATGAATTGATAGCAGAAGCAGACTTGCGGGTGGAAGAGATTTGAGATCATGTATTTGAATGGATGAATTTTGAAGCAAACTTTTGGGTTTGGAAGAGTTGATTATGTGAAGGATGAAGCTATTGATGACGTAATTCACTTCCGCTCAACCTACTTAAGTTTCCGTTACTTGATGATAAGATCCTTTGAATGATTTAGGTTCTCTGTTAGTAATTACGTTCTGTGTTCACTCTGCGTATGTTGGATGACGGTTTTAATATGAGAATTTCGATCAATTGTGGAAGACCTGACACTTTTGACGACGTGCTTCATTTGATATTGCTTACCAAATTCCATTACGTCATCTATGCGATCTGTTGCTTTGATTTTAAACCCGTAGTGATGATTTGATTCGGACCAACCCTAGGAGGTAGAAGGACTGTTAGGTGATTAAAATAAGTTTCTTATCTCACAACTTGAGATGAAGTATGGTCATCATGAGGGCATAATTATATGATGCTAGTATTATGATGTCTGGCCAACGTGATAATACTTACATCATATAACGTGCACTTGTTGTGATCATAGGATATTTCGAGGAGTGCCTTAGAAACCTTAGAATTTCTGATAGCTGTTTGAGATTATCTGCGAATAGTAAGACTTTAGGATCTTTCGACCTATACGTTTGATCTGCCCTATCGCCATACAATTTGGTATGTTTAGATCCTTGAGAAGTGTTTGTTGACCTCTGTATTTGGATAACGATCTTAGGGTTCGTTGTAGAGCTTTCTACCGTCTGATGTTATCGATTGAATTATCTTCCATAAGCATATTTATCACCCTCATATTTTTGCGATTCGGTACGTTCTCATCTGGTTTGTCTAATCTGTTAGGAATTATTAGAATTATATTTTATTTTCATTCCTGCTGTTAGTTATAGCGGTTCCTGCTGGCAGGTTTGTAGTTCCTGCTGGTAGTGTAGGTTGTTCCTGCTGGCAGTGTTTGTTACTGCTATTCTTATCGTATATTTAGTATGTTTGTTAGAGTTATTTTAGGAAGAGATAGTGTGTATCTCTTTACACGTTTTCTTAGTATTGCTGCATTAGGGTTTCTTATAGTATAAAAGAAACATGCAGCATTGAGTTTTGTAATCGATTCCATAGAAAAACATTTTATTAGTAAATATAGATCCATAGAGGATCAAGAGTTATTAGTTATCAAGCTCAAAGATCGATCAGGAAGGCACGATCCAACAAGTGGTATCAGAGCCTGGTTAGAGACTCTGTGAAAGAAGTGCAGATTCGACGGAACAAGTTTTTATGTCGTACAGTAGCAGATTTAATATATTGAGAGGTAATCGTATTTTTTGAGCAGATCTGATTGATTGTGTTTATTTAAATAGCCTCGGATTACTTAATTCGGTTTGTGGGAATAATACAATTGGACGGTGGTTCTTAATTTATTGAATTGATTTTGTCGTCATTTGAGACATTTGATTCGATTCAGGTTCAAAAAATGGTCTAATTGTTTGTGATTTATTTAATCGATAGTGGGGTTGAGGAATTATTCTCGTACTGATCTGATAAAGCATTAAATGCTCGGTGAATTAATGGGATTTGTTTGCCATTTGTAATTCTATTGTAATCGAATTGTTTGTCGTTTACAATTTATTGTGAAGCAGCTGTTGTTGACTCGAATTGAATATTATTGGTCGAGTGGGTTTTTGTCGAGTGCTGTTGAATTGTGGGACTACACGTATCTGACGATTTGATTGGTCAAGGTGATTAATTCTAGTGGCTGTGTTCAATTGATTCTGGTCTGTGAGCAGTTTTGCTGTTAGTGTCAAAGAAGAAACCTTTTTCATACCATTCTCTTAAACCCTCATAAAATGACTTCATTCGGACCAGATGATTCTTTTGAGACATTTGCCATGAAGATTAGAGCCTTGCTACCTTTTGACTCGAGGAGAGACTGGACAGGACATGCTAAATCTGATGAAGAATGTGTCAATCAAACTCATAGTATGGTTAATGAAGTAAAGGATAGGGAACAACATGAGGTAGCTGATGCAGTAAGAGGAGCTGCAAAGGTCTATGGGATGATTGCTGAATATGGTGCTCAGACACAAGTGGCTGGAGAATTTGGTTTGATGGGCTCCCCATCACAGGTACGAAATTGTCCCTTTGGTTGTGAAATTAAATATGCTGCACTTAAGAGAGAGTTTGATGATATTGAGCCTCAATATAAAGAATTGTTTGTTAAGGTTCAAGCTTATGAAAATGCGCTGAAAACATTAGAAAAACAAAAGGTTTGGTATCAAAATAATCAAACAGCATATGAAGAGAAAATTAGGGTTTTAAAGAGAGACTTAGAAAACACAACTAATTGTTTAAAACCTTCCGAGAGGGAATTTGATAAGGTAATTTTAGAGAAACAGGAATTACAGGCTAAGCTAGAAAGTGAAGAGATCAAGTGTACTTCATACAAAGAATCATCTAGACTTGTAGATATATTGAATGCTAGTTCTCAGTATGTAAAGTCTAAGAGAGGTATGGGGTATCCTAAATCAGATGACTCTTCTGAGTCAAGAAGCTTTGACCCAACCCCTAAGGAGGTTAACTATCAAATTCCTGTAAAGTATGTAAAAGAAGGAGAAATGCATGCTGTTCCTCCTCCTATAAGAGGAGTGTTTAAACCTGTCCCTATCCACTCTGACCTTGACATAGACTTAGATGAATCACATAGGTCCTATGGCAAAAAGTCCAATGACTTGCCTAATCTTGATTGTGACTCTAATGATTTTGTCTCTTGTTCTAACAGTGAAAAATCTTCAGAAATCAAGGCCAATGACTATGCCACATGTGATTCAAGTGACAAGTCTACCTCAACCAAGTCAGAAGATTTCTCCCTCAGAAGTAGCTGATGATGAATCTCCTTCAAAGAAAGATGCATTTGAAGATATTTCTTTTGATTATGTTAAAAACAATAATGTTTCTAGTTTTGGTTCTATTTTAAACAATGATGTTTCTGGTTTTAATTCTGTTAAGAATAATTTTGTTTCATCTTGTGGTTGTGAGAAGTCTGGTTGCAATAAGAAAAGTTATGTAAAGAATAAGTCTTTTAAGAAGAAATCTTGTTTTGTGTGTGGTAGTTATACTCATCTTATCAAAGACTGTAATTTTTATGAGAATCAGATGGGTATGTGTGCTGGTCAACAACAAACCAGGTCTATGTGGAACAATGTTAATGATATACCCCCAGATGTTCCTCAAGCAGCTAGAATGAACTCTTGTAGAGCTTATTTTCCTACGGGTAAGCCAGTTTCTGCTGGTAAGCATGTTGCTGCTGGTAAGCCAGTTTCTGCTGGTAAGCCAGTTTCTGCTGGTAAGCCAGTTTCTGCTGGTAAGCCTGGTGCTGCTGGTAATACCAATTCTGCTGGTTGGAGGAGGAATGTTGCTAGACCTTTCTACAGACCTACAAGCACTTATTTTCATAATGATCTTCGGCCTGTTTATTTTGACACCATGCACATGGGGGGGCAAGATGGGAAACTGCTGTTAAGTCCTCAGCAGGTTGTTCTTGGAGAAACAATGACCACTATATGAGAATGGGGTCCAAGAACAATGGTGGATCTCATCAATCTCCATGGTTTAATTCTTATTGATCCACTAGGCAGGCCCAAGTCAGTAATGGCTTGGGTCTCCCATGTAACTAATGTTGTTGTATGTATTCTTTTATTGTAGGATTTTCATCTTTGAAGTAAAGATGTAGGTATTGTTGACAGTAGATGTTCAAGGAGTATGATAGGAAACTTGGAGAGATTGCATGACTTTGTACCCTTAAATTGAGGGACTGTGACATTTGGAGGAGGAGATGGCAAGATTACAGGGAAGGGAACCATTAAGACACCTAAGCTGGACTTTGATAATGTCCTCTATGTGAAGTAACTCAAGAACTTCAATTTGTTCTCTGTCTCACAAATGTGTGACAAGAAGAATTGTGTTCTCTTCACTGAGACTGACTGTCTTGTGCTGTCCAAAGACTTCAAGTTGCCTGATGATAGTCAGATTGTACTCAAAGTTCCAAGAACTCACAATCTTTACAGTTTCAACCTGAATGATGTCCAGCCTAGGGGTGATTTAGCTTGCTTGGTGGCAAAAGCATCTGTGGATGAATCCAACAAATGGCATAGGAGGATGGCACATGTGAACTTTAAGACCATCAACAAGCTGGCTAAGAATGGTTTGGTACAAGGGCTCCCTTTCAAGAATTTCACAAATGAACACAATTGTGTTGCCTGCAACAAAGGGAAGCAACACAAAGCTTCATACAAGGCCATTTCTGCTGTGAGCACTATTACTGAGCCTCTGCAGCTGCTTCATATGGATCTTTTTGGTCCTACTTCCATCAGAAGTATTGACCATAAGTACTACTGCCTGGTGATTACTGATGACTTTAGCAGGTTTTCTTGGACTTTCTTTTTAGGTACTAAAGATGAAACCTATCTTTTGATTAGGGACTTTATTGCCTTAATTGAAAATCAGCTGAATAAAAAGGTTAAGACTATTAGGTGTGATAATGGAACAGAGTTTAAAAATGCTAATCTGATAGAACTCTATGGAAATAAGGGATTAAAAGGGATTATAGTAATGCCAGAACCCCACAACAAAATGGGGTTGCTGAAAGGAAAAATAGAACCCTTATAGAAGCAGCTAGATCAATGCTGGCTGACTCTAAGTTGCCAACCATGTTTTGGACTGAAGCAGTTTGCACTGCTTGTTATGTTCTGAATAGGGTATCAATTACTAGTCCTTACAATAAAACACCTTATGAGCTTTTGTCTGGGAAGATTCCTAACGTTAGTTACCTTAAACCTTTTGGCTGTCATGTAACTATTTTGAACCCTAGTGATCACCTAGGTAAATTTGAAGTGAAGGCAGATGAGGGGTTTATTGTTGGGTATTCTGCTCATAGTAAGGCCTATAGGGTATATAATTTTCCTGCCAAGAGGATAGAAGAAACACTCAATTTAAGATATCTTGAGGATAAACCTAATGTACAGGGTGCAGGTCATGAGTGGTATTTTGACCTTGATTATCTGACTGATACTTTAGGTTACTCTAGATACAAAGCTAATCAATCTGGAGGTGCACATGATTTTGAAACTAACAATGCAGGTACCTCAGATGATGATTCAGATTCAGAGTGTGATGAACGACCTATTGTTGTTCCTTCTTTTCCCTCTAACCATTTTTCAGGTACTGAGCACAAAGATTCTTTTGATATGGCTGAAGGTGATTCAAGTTTTGCAGAAGATCTTGCTAGGCTTCAAAGACAAGAACATAATGCCAAAGAAGCTGCTAAAAGATTTGGTTTGGGGTTCTCTCAAGAAACATTGGAGATCTTAAGACAAGCTGAAGATGAAACCCGCAGGAATATGGATTCTGCTGGTGGCATTCCTGTTCCTGCTACTACTTCCAATTCTGCTAATGGCTCTTCTGTTTCTGCTGGGGTCACCAATCCTGATGGTCCTATGTCCACTTCTTCTGCTGATACATTGGGTTTCAATGAACCTCCTACAAGGTACCCAAGTCCATCTAACCTTGGGAATTCACTCTCTTCAGGATCTAAGTTGGAGGATTCTCATCATCAATCAAGAACTGGCATCTTCACTTACTCCTCATATGATGGTGACTTCAATCCCTCTATCATTAATCAAGCCTCAACCTTTGATGTCAATCCTACTGCTACCAAGAGGATAAACACTGTTCATCCTCAGTCTTTGATTCTTGGAGATCCCAATTCAACTGTTCAGACAAGAAGCAAGTTGAAGCAACCTGGTTTTGGAGAATCTGCATTTATGATTTATATTCAAGATCAGGTAAGGAATAATCACACAGACTATCTACATTGCCTCTATGCTTGTTTTCTGTCTCATCTTGAACCAAGCAGTGTAGCTCAAGCCCTTGAAGATCCTGATTGGGTTGAAGCTATGTAAGAGAAAATGCAACAGTTTTACAATCAGAAGGTCTGGAAGTTAGTACCTTTGCTTGAAGGAAAGTATGCTATTGGCACAAAATGGATTCTCAAGAACAAAAGGGAAGCTAGGGGTATTGTGGTCAGAAATAAAGCTAGATTGGTAGCTCAAGATCATAGGCAAGAAGAAGGTATTGACTATGATGAGGTGTTTGCTCCTGTGGCAAGGGTTGAAGCTATTAGATTGTTCTTAGCTTTTGCCTCATACAGGGGATTCATTGTTTATCAGATGGATGTGAAGAGTGCATTTCTGTATGGTGAAATTGAAGAAGAAGTTTATGTAACTCAGCCTAAAGGTTTTGTAGACCCTCAGAATCCTGATTTGGTTTATAAGGTGGTAAAGGCACTCTATGGTCTTCATCAAGCACCCAGGGCATGGTATGCTAGGTTATCTACTTTTCTGCTAAAGCATGGTTACAGAAGAGGGGCTATTGACAAGACACTCTTCATCAAGAAGAATTCAAAAGATATCATTCTTGTTCAGGTTTATGTGGATGACATCATTTTTGGATCCACTAAGGAAGCTTGGTGTAGGGAGTTTGAGGTACTTATGAAAGGAGAATTTGAAATGAGTGCTATGGGAGAACTTACCTTTTTCTTGGGTCTACAGGTTAAACAAAATCCAGATGGAATTTTTATCAACCAGGAAAAGTATGTGCAAGACATACTTTAAAAGTTTGATTTAGAAAGTGTGAGGACTGCAACAACACCATATGAAGCTCCAAAGCCTAAGTCTAACAATGAACCTGATCCTGCTGTTAATGTTCACTTATACAGATCCATGATAGGTTCATGGATGTATTTGACTGCTTTTAGGCCAGATATCATGTTTGCAGTCATTGCTTGTTCTAGACATCAAGTTACACCATTAACTTCACACTTGAATGCAGTCAAGAAGATCTTCAAATACCTAAAAGGGTAACCTAAGTTGGGTCTTTGGTACCCAAGAGATTCTCCTTTTGTGTTGGAAGCTTACAGTGACAGTGATTATGCTGGTGCTAACTTTGATAGGAAATCTACTACTGGGGGATGTCAATTTCTAGGAAGACGGTTGATATCTTGGCAGTGCAAGAAGCAGACTATAGTGGCTACATCTTCTACTGAGGCAGAGTATGTTGATGCTGCTAGTTGCTGTGGTCAGGTACTTTGGATTCAAAATCAGTTATTAGACTATCAGTTTAATTTCATGAACACCAAAATCTTTATTGACAACCAGAGCACCATTTGCATTGTTAAGAACCCAGTGTTTCATCAAAGAACTAAGCACATAGAAATTAGGCGCCATTTTATCAGGGATGCTAATGAGAAGCATCTTATCCAAGTGCTTAAAATTCACACTGATGACAATGTGGCTGATTTGTTAACCAAGGCTTTTGATGGACCAAGATTTAACCATTTGGTGGTTCATATTGGGATGCTTAATCCTTGAGTGCTGAGATTGAAGGGAGGCATAAGCCTAAGGGGAGGCTTATTGTTGTATATTTTTCATTTTCATTTGGTTGTTTTCTTTCTTTATTTTCTTTTATGTTTATTTTATTTTCTTTCTAGTTTCAAAAAAAAAATAAATAAAAAATAAAAAAATAAAAAAATAAAAAATCTCTTGTATCCTAATTTTTGTGCAGGCACAGTGTTGGTTTTTAACCACACATCAAATGGTAATCATCTCACCATGTCTAACAGACAAGAAAGAGTTGACTCACCATGAGGGTACGGCTCTGGTGTGATAATCAAATCCGTTGATAGCTGTAATAGTTTGCTCAAAACTATAGGGTTTTCAACTCACCGATGTTTCATTACTGAGAGTTGAATGGTTTTCAATTCGCCATGGATTTTACTCCTTTTGGGGTTTCCAAAGAATTGGCTAGCCCACATGTATATGGCTTGTGGTAAAGGCAGTGAAAAACCATATTTGGTAATCAATTCACCAAAGGTTATCTTCAACCTCAGAATTGGCTAGTCCTGAGCAAACGGCTACAGGTAAAGACAACTCAAATCCATTTATAGTTGATGATTTACTAAAAATCATATGGTTATCAATGTACCATGGTCTTACACACCTAAACATTGGCTACTCCAGTAGTGATGGCTATTGGTAAAGAGACATCAAATCCATTAATTTTCAATGATTCACCTCTCACAGGAGTTAACACACCTGGATGTGATGAGAAAAGTATGAAACTTAAATGTTTTGATGTACAATATGTCATTGT
Organism: Artemisia tridentata subsp. tridentata; assembly: GCA_021014915.2. Classification (NCBI taxonomy): domain Eukaryota; kingdom Viridiplantae; phylum Streptophyta; class Magnoliopsida; order Asterales; family Asteraceae; genus Artemisia; species Artemisia tridentata. The sequence goes on along the minus strand of CP139507.1, from coordinate 170,026,131 downwards.
TGTTGTGGTGTAAAAGTGCATTGCATATCAGGGGTAACCAGATTATACATTGAAGATGTTCCTGTTGCTGCTGATCCTCATATGTTGCTGCTGGAAGCTTGTGCTTAAAGATGGTGTTGCTGCTGGTTACTTTCTGATGCTGCTGGTTCAATCCTCTATCTGCTGGACTTCAAAGATCTATCTGGAAACTTGAACTTAACCTAGTCAAATTCAAGTTTAGGGGAGGATTGTTAGGAATTATTAGAATTATATTTTATTTTCATTCCTGCTGTTAGTTATAGCGGTTCCTGCTGGCAGGTTTGTAGTTCCTGCTGGTGTTGGTTCCTGCTGGTAGTGCAGGTTGTTCCTGCTGGCAGTGTTTGTTACTGCTGGTCTTATCATATATTTAGTATGTTTGTTAGAGTTATTTTAGGAAAAGATAGTGTGCATCTCTTTACACATTTTCTTAGTATTGCTGCATTAGGGTTTCTTGTAGTATAAAAGAAACATGCGGCATTGAGTTTTGTAATCGATTCCATTGAAACAATATTTGTTAAAAAAAGATCCATAGAGGATCAACGTTTTATAGTTTGTTTTTTTCTTCTTAACTCTTGTGTTTAGATTCCGCCTAAGCATAAGTTTAATATATAGAGATTCTCTTAGGCTGTTTGTGATTACATAGACAGTCTACCAAGCTCAAAGATCTATCAAGGAAGGCACGATCCAACATAATCAGATTCCACGGAAGATATATCCGTCAAATCCTACGTATTCCCTGTACCTCTTCGGAGAGAATACGATCATCATCTGTTACGTTTGGTGGATTATTCTTTCGATCTGGATTCAGTATGGTATGTCTTTTCTGAGGAATCCGAAGCTATTTTGATCTACAAGATAGAGTCATGAGAAACAAGTCATTCACATTTCCGTTCACGGTCCGTTGGTATTCCGTTTCGTTTCACTTCAATTTTCGAGGATGAAAATTTTCTTTTAGAGGGGAAGAGTTGTAAAACCCGAAATTTCCGTTCATTTGAAATTCTATTAATGCCCTCAAAAGTTTGTAATTTTACAAGCATAGAATATATATTACAATGACAAGTGTATGAACTAACCTAAGTATAAAATTTACCTAAGTCTTACATATAATACAAGATTGTTACAAAAAAATAATAATAATAATAAATAATAATAACAACAAATAATAATAATGACAATTGTTTGATTTACCATAATTTCTCTCAATCAATTACAAATTGATTGCAATTAAAATACTTTCCAAAATCCTTAATCCTTATCACAAATAAAGACCGGTATTCCTCCCTCTCCAAAAAAATTACGACATTCCCTCCCTCCTCTATATCCATACATCACATTTTTTTCTTTCTTTTCTTCCTCACCAAGATAATTTTTCTAAACACCAAAAACCCTAGAACCCATATACAAATCGGCTGACATTCTTCTTGACCTAAATTCGTTCGAAATCAAGCTAGCACAAGGAGTATTTTGATTGTGTATTGGAAGGGTTTTGATCGTGGTAAATTCTGATTCGAAAGGTGTTTGGATCGTGGGTGTTAGAAGCTATTCGAAGGGCGATTTAGCTGGGGTTCGGCTAATTTTTCTTTTGGTGATTCGGTCCTTGTTTTCTTTCTCTTTATCACGCATCAAGGGTAATGTATCCATACCTTGTTCAATTCATCCTCTTCTTGTTCTATATTGTTGTGTTCGATTCATATTTGTTGGTTTTGTCGAATTATACATCACATAAAATCATAACATTCGTCACATAAAATAATGATCCAAGAACCTTTATAATCGTTCCATAAAATGTGTTGTTGACATGTGAAGATTAAACCTAATGAAACACAACCCTAAAACCTGTTGTAAATGGAAAAGAATCGACTAAATTGAATATGTTTGAATCGGGTTTAATAGTTATATTGTTTCTGTCCTATCAGTTGCTGTCAGGAATTTGAGTCGGTTTCAAAGGGGTCTATTTTAATGATACGAACGTATTTTTGAGTGATTCTTGAGTCTAAAATCAAGTTCGGGAAAAGAGCTTTCTGAATATGTAAGCCTCATAATTTTTGGAGGTCGGGAGAAGGTCCTTTCTGATTTTACAAGTTCAAGTGTCAAAACTGTCATTTAGAAATCCGAATTTCAACCTTGGTAGATAAATTTTGTTTTGAAAATAGAAAGGAATCATGAGCTATAATTTGACAGGACTTAAATATAGGATGTGTTTGGCCTCTGTGATTTTTGGTGGAATTTTTAGAGTAGCAAAACATGGTCTCATAATTGCTTACTTTTGAGTCTCAAATCTGTTACTGAATCTGGACTAGTTAACTAAATGAATTTTTCTACTATAGGTGCACTTTGAAATAAATTCTGTAAAAATTACATTAAGTACTTAAGACATATGTGAACCTGGGGTAATTTTGTGGAAGCTCCAGAAAATGCATAAGTATGCTTGAAAAATTAGAGAAAGTGCAACCTGTTTATGTATAAAAAGCTAAAATTGATTAATGGAGTGTAAAATGTGCTTAAAACCTAATTGTCATTAAAATCCTTTAACCTAACTATGTTTAATCATTATTATAACCTTTAAAGAGGTAATTAAGATACTTAAATACATTTCATAACCTAAATTGATACTAAATATGGTAACTTACTAATTCGGGAAACCTGCTAAAAATAGAAAGTTGCTAAAAATGGAAAGTATACTAAAATGAGTAATAGAAAGTTGCACCAATCTTTATGTTTTCTGATGTATTTGCACTTGCGATCTAAGGTACAGATATTCTACCCTTTTTCAGTAAGGGTGCTTTCACTCTCATGACTTGATCTTGATTATTGATTCGTTATTCTGATATGACTCCCTTAAGCCATTGCTATGATCCCTTGTACTTTGATTCATTCGCTTGATATGCTTCGTTGGTATGATGATCCATTTGACATTCGTTCATTATGACCCTTGTGATATGATACTTGTCATAATTCGTTCGTTACCCTGTGACATGAGTATTCAAATCACTTGATACTTTGAAGGTTCATTTGATATTGTAACTGGATGTGAAAACCTTTATTAACTATATCATGGAAATGTTTTGAGAAAAACTATTTTTAAAACGATGTTATGAGCACGATGCGATACCACTTTTATATGAAACTTTACAACCTTTTATGAAAACTACTTTTAAATACTACCTTTATGAAAACCATTATTAACAGATTTCTTTAAAGGAACATTTGATAGAAACCTTGGAATTGAACCTTGCTATGAATCATTTGATTGCGAATCTTAGATTTATGAACCTTTGACATTTGGACTTTGATTATGATTCTTGATGACTTAGACATTTGACCTTGATAGGATAGGCCATTAGAACCCTTCAGTTGATACCCGAGCCAAAATTTGTTTCCTAGACATGAAGGTAACATGGCCGTGTCTTTGATGCACCAATGACATGACTCTAGTGTGGTCGAGTGATGTGCCACACCGTCCCTTTTTGTTATATTATTATGAGCTCAAAAATATATATGTTTGGCTACTATGATTTGTTTGCAGGGGCGTATGGATGCATCCTAGATTTGTTTTGTTTAGTGAATTTAAAATGATATAATATGATTTGATTTGGTGATTGATGCTGTGTGCAATACACGTCCTTCACATATTTGGGAGCTAGCTACTCCATGGTTACTATGATATTTGATTTGATTTGTTTGGGCTCGTGGTAGATTACTGCCCTTTCCTTTCCTTTCCTTACTTGATATCAAGCTATTATACCTTATGCTTTTCCCAATGCACCATACTTTATATGCTCGTACCTTATCTTTTGGTTTCGTTTATATATATATCTGTTCACTGGGCTTTTTAAACTCAGCCGCATTTCTTTTCCTGCGGCAGGTTTTAGTAGGAAGCTGGGTTATGAGTGGAGATTACTTTTGGACTTAGAATACTACACTTTGATAGCTATTCTGGATTAGAGATGACTAGAAGTGTTTACATTTTTAGACTTAGAATTTATTGTTGTTCTCATTTGTAACCTTGTATTTTAGATTTTCCCTTTGTAACCTTTGAAATTCATTTCTATTATTTAAGTCATATGTTAGTGTTGCTTTGATATGTCACCATAACGTAATACATCTACCCTTATCGGGTTGGGGTGTTACATCTTCAATCTTTTGAATACCCTGGTTCTTGACCTCTTTTGACCCTCCAAATATCTGATCCTCAGCTTTAAACTTTTGACTTCATGTTGTAGATCAAGAACCTGAGAATCCAATTAGGTACATTTAGTCATCAATTCTTGAATAAGTTTCATGCTATCCTCACCACTTCGGCCTGTATTACCTGGCCCGAGAGATGGATCACTGGAATTGTCATTGTGTACATTGGGTTCCATCAATTCCTCTGTTTCAAGTCTATCCTCATCACTTCGGGATGTGTGACCTTCCCTGAGAGGTGAATCATAGGATGTAAACTCAGTATCAAACCTGGTTTCATCAGTTGAGCCCCCCTTATTTGCCATTTGGCTGGGGTTTCCATCATATGTTTCTGGTTCATGAGAACCTTCAACATTATATGTTTCTATGGTTGAGGTCTTACTTATGTTAACATTTTCCTGCCCAGCTACTAAGCCAGAAGAAGTAGTGTTAGCCTCTTCCATCATGTCACCACCCACACCCATGACAGCCTCATATGCATCCATCCTAACACTGGCCTGAGGTTGCTCAGTGTTCTTATTTGGTGAATTCCTAGGGGATTGGGTCTTTTCAGTTGGTGGAGATGATGTTTCAGAGGTGGGTGTGTGATGGGTAGCTGTTGTGTTTTCAGTACCTTCACCCTGACCATGAGCCATTAACAACATATTTGGGAACAATGGTGTGACAGTTCTAGAGAAACCTTTGCCATCTTTCTTTAAGTATGAAAATAATTTCTTTTGAAGCACAGGGCAAGTGAATGTATTTTTATGTACCTTAGGTTCTGAAAATTGATTATTCAAAATTAGTTGCAAAAACCTTGGGTAAATGTAGTATTTTCCAGAAACATTCTTTTTCAAACCATCCATTATCATAGCCGAAAAATTAAAGGGTTGTCCTTTGGCCAGACAAATCAAAGCAGATGCTTGAGTTGTACTGAATTCATTCCAACCTGTAGTTTTAGGACTCAGACAATGGAGAATGGTATGAAGTAAAAATTTCCATTGAGGACAGAGAAGACCTTTGTAAAACTTTAAACATTCATTTTTCTTCTCATATCCCATGGTTTCAAGTTCTTGAAAAATGATAGAATTTTCAAGGCAAGTTATTTCCTCATCATTTGAAAAGTGAAGAGCTTCTCTTACAGATGATTCAGAGATAATTATCCTTTGGCCATCTACCTCAGCCTTTAGATATTCTTCCCCATTTCTAGTTTTGATCTTAGCAGTAGACCAGAACTCTTTCATGTGGGAAATATATATAGGAGGGTTTGCTGTTAATCCATACCTTATATGAGTAGCATTAAGAAATTCGATTACCACATCAAAACCTGGAGGTTCTTGCGGCTTTTGAAGAAAAGCAACCAGATTGTGGTTATCGGAGAATGTTCTTTTCGCCATTGTTAATTAGGGTTTTGATTTTGGGGGTTTTTCAAATCAGATGTTTAAAAGTGCGTTAAGGTTTGAATAAAATTGAATTTTGGGCGCACAAAGTTAATTTTGAGATCCAATTAGGTTTTTAAGCCGTTTGGATCGAATTAGGTTTTATTCGCGCCAAATTTACAAAACCGACCCTACACTTTCAAACCAAGCAGGAGAATCCCAAAAGTTTCAAAGCGAGCAGCAGAACCCCAGCAGTCGAAAGTTTTGCCTAGCAGCAGAAACTTTGTAGCTAGCAGTAGAATGTCTGCTGATCTTTCTAAACACCTTTTTCTCATCAGACATGCATTCCCCTTTGACTTATCCTGCAAAAGATTAGTCCAAAACCACAAAAACACAAGAAAGAATATTCCACAATAATCACAATCCATAGTTATACTTAGCAGTTGAATAAACAACTAGCAGTAGGACTAAATATAACTAACAGCAGAACCAAACACAAATCATAGCAAGCAGTAGAAACAACTTATTGTCTAATAACAGTATAAATCCTTACAAAACATTACAAAAATTCAAAGAGATAAGAAATTTTCAAAGATTAATCATTTCAATACTAGCAATTAAAAATTGAAATCTACCCACATCAAAACTTTTTGTGAGCAAATCTGCAACATTATTGTCAGTATGAATTTTAACAATTTGAATTAATTTGTTTTCAAAAGAATCTATTATAAAGTGATGTCTTATCTCAATATGTTTTGTTTTTGAATGAAAAACAGGATTTTTAATAATACACGTTGTATTGTTATTATCAATGTAAATTTTGGTGTGCATAAAGTTGTACCCATAATCCAGCAATTGATTTTGAATCCAGCGCACTTGTCCACAGCAACTAGAAGCAGCCACATACTCAGTTCAGTTGTTGAATTAGCCACCACAGTTTGTTTCTTGCATTGCCATGAGATCAACCTATGTCCAAGAAATTGACAACCTCCAGTAGTTGATTTCCTATCCAAACATGCTCCAGCATAATCACTATCTGATTATGCCACCAGATCAAAAGGTGAATCTTTAGGATACCAAAGGCCCAACCTAGGTTGACTCCTTAAGTACCTAAAAATCCTCTTCACAGCATTCAAGTGAGAAACTTTAGGGGTCATTTGAAATCTGGCACAAGCACACACAGCAAACATAATGTATGGCCTTGAAGCAGTTAGATACATCAATGAACCAATCATTGATCTGTATAAGTGGACATCAACTTCTTCCCCATCTTCATCCTTGATCAGAGGCTTGTTGGACTCCATGGTTTTCTTTGCTGGTTTCACATCAGAAAAGCCAAATTTCTTCAAAATATCAGCCACATACTTGTCTTGGCTGATGAATATCCCATTAACTTTTTGCTTAACTTGAAGCCCCAGAAAGAAAGTGAGTTCCCCTATAGAACTCATCTGAAATCTGCTATGCATGAGCTTCTCAAATTCCTCACATAACACCTTGTTTGTAGACCCAAAAATGATATCATCAACATATACTTGAACTAATAAGATATCCTTTTTGTCTTTCTTGATGAACAAAGTCTTGTCAATGGTTCCCCTGCTAAAACCATTGTTTAACAAAAACTTTGATAAGGTGTCATACCAAGCTCTAGGAGCTTGATGTAAGCCATACAATGCTTTCTCCACCTTGTAAACCCTATCAGGATAATTAGGGTCTTCAAAACTAGGTGGTTGGGAGACATATACTTCCTCATCAATTGTCCCTTATAAGAAAGCACTCTTCACATCCATTTGATACAGTGAAGTTCTTGAATGAAGCAAATGCCAAGAATAGTCTGATAGCCTCTACCCTTGCTACAGGTGCAAATACTTCATCATAATCAATTCCCTCTTCCTGAGTGTATCCTTGAGCCACCAATCTTGCTTTGTTTCTGATCACTATTCCTCTTTCATCTCTTTTGCATCTGAACACCCATTTAGTACCAATTGCCTTTTTCCCAGAAGGCAAATCAACCAATGTCCAGACTTCTTGAAGCTTGAACTGAAACAACTCCTCTTGCATAGCTTCAACCCAACTTTCATCTTGTAAAGCTTTGTAGGCATTCTTGGGTTCCACTTGTGACAGAAAACAAGCAAACATACAATTCTGTAGATCCTTGTGGCTATTTCTCTGATGAAGAGATTGAGCAAATAACCCTTGATCAAACAAATCTCTGAAACCTTTTGTTTTACTTCTTGTTTGAACAGCAGAATGAACATCTCTAATAATTTGCTCCTTTGGATGATCTTTGTGTATTCTGGTGGTTGGAATAGGACTGACAAGAATTGCATTCTCCAAATCTAACATGTTTTTGATAGCGTTATTGGTAGTTTTATATATGTTTTGTGGTTATATTTATATGCTTTTGTTACTAAATCGTATCAAAGTGTGTTTGCAAAGCATTTGTAGCCAAAGACAGGAAAATGGATGGAAAAGATACAAAAATGAGGAAAAAGGAAGTATTTGAGATTTCATGTGAATCTTGTGTCAAGTTCCGCTCCGTAAGGTACTTCAATGAGTTAAAGTCCAAGTAGTCAAGTTCATAAGCTTTAGGATAAAGAGAAAGATCAAAGAATCAAGAACTACGACCGAGAAACAAGTCATACGCAAAAGCCCAAGAAAAAGGTTCAGCAGTCATCGCCATCCGATCGGTCGCCGCCCGCAACCGATTCGGATGGAGTGAATGTGGATTTACCGAGAAGACCAACCGATCGGTAGACCATTCCATCCGATCGGTTGGAAGTCGCTGTTTGACCCAAGACTTCTTTATTAAGGATTGTGACTTTATAACTCCGGTTCTAGGTCCTTCTTGTCATTATTCTAACCATTTAATACTACTTGGAGAGCAAGAGAAGCATTTATGCACTTAGACCCTTGGTGAGAGCAACTTATGGAACCATTTGTTGAGTATTTATATACCAATCAATCTAGAGAGAAAGAGAGAGATACACAAGTGCTAGAAGAGAACCATTCACAGAAATATACTCAGAAATTCGTCCATAAGTCCAGGAGAAGGGAGAAAGTCGAATATACCATTTTCATTGCTTGTGGAATCATTGTCTTTCACTTGTAATCTTATTTCCAAATCATTGTAAGACTTTCAATCATGGTTTCTAATGTTCAAATTATGGAGTTTACATTTATGTGTGCTATGAGTGGCTAGTGCCTTTGTGCACTTGCTTAGATGATGTGTATTATTCATTGATTTCCATATGATTGTGATAACATGTTTTAATTCAATTTCAAGTCAATTCTAAGAACCAATTGTGATAAAGTTTCATAGTGACATTTGGGTAATTAAGTTTAACTAGTGCTAGTAATCTTGAGGGTTGAAAGAACTATTGTTATTCCACTAGTTATAATCATTTGTCTATGAATGATTGTTGTCTTCCACTATTCTTGATTAACCAAAGGAACTTAATTGTGATTGTAATGAAAAAGCTTTTGTCTATCAAAACGGATTGATTGTAAACCACTTTAAAGGTCGAGAGATTAATAGTTTGCTTTAAATTGTGACCTTTTGTCTATAATTGGTTACCTTTTGTATTGACCATTTCCTAAGCTTGTTTGATTAGACAAAAGAATGTTTTTGTGTTTGAGGAACACCAACTCATGAACCTTGAATTGATCTTGAATTGATTGGTTAAACGTAATGCTTGTTTTTATAAACCAAAATCTTGACGAAGGTTTAATTTGTAGAAACAATAGATTAGTGTCAAAACTAATTATCACAACCAACATGTTTTCTAAAAGTTATCACAATCATATTAGTCAATTGTAGTACACTAGTCTAAGCAAGTGTAGTTTTTAATCATTTGAATTTTCATTATATCATTACTACTTATTTGAGATAGTTGCTTTTAACTTACAATTCGATTCACTACACAAATCCCTGCGAACGATCCCGACTTACCATCAAAATCTTGCTACAACGGACGAGTATACTTGCTCGTATGTGTTGTTATTAGATTCGGTAATTCACCCCCTTATAAATTTAAAACTTGCACCGAACCGGGCACATCAAGTTTTTGGCGCCGCTGCCGGGGATTTTGATCGTGTTTCTGTAAGTTTTAGTCCAATTCTCATATAGTTAGTTTTCGTAAAAAAAAGTTTTACCGAGCTGCCCATCCGATCGGTTATTCATCCATCCGATCGGTTTTCCAAAATTTTCATTTACCGAGAGAACCATCCGATCGGCGGACATTTCCATCCGATCGGTTCCTTCAAATCAAATTTACCGAGAGATCTATCCGATCGGTAGACTGTTCTATCCGATCGGTTAGACGATTCTGATCTTTTCAAATTGTTTTCATTCTTTGCTCGTTTGTTTAGACATTGCCTCGATTCGTTGGGGAATTGTATGAACACTCGATCAACTGGAGTAGAACCAATTCCACCATTTTCAGATCCCGAACGTTTAGTCCGAAGACAAAGAAGAAGAAGAACACCCTTTGTTCCACTAGCCAATCGTGTACCAAGAGTACCAAACCCAACTTTTGATAACCTTTTTGAAGCCAAAGTCGTTTATAACCCATTCACTGACCAACCTTTTCCCATGGCTGACGATAGACCCATGTGGGAAGCAAACCGAGTCGTAGCACCAACTCCTGGAGCTGCTATTGTTGCTGTCAACTTAGGTGACAATTTCACCGTGAAAGGTCACCATCTTTCTATGATCAAAGACCGTCAATTCGACGGCCATTCGAGGGCCGATCCTCACAAACACGTTGCCGAATTCATTGAAATTTGTGGCATGTTCCGATATGGTGATACAAATGTAGATGCCATTAAACTCAAACTTTTTCCGTCATCACTTGCTGGAGATGCAAAATTGTGGTATAACGAATTAACACCAGGAATCATCACTACTTGGGAGGAGATGAGGCAAGCTTTTGTGAGCCGATTCTTTCCACCTGCAATGTTTGATCGACTCATGGGAGAAATTCGTGCTTTCACACAAAATCCTAACGAATCACTCGTCGAAGCCTGGCTTCGTATGAAGGATTTACTTCGAAGTTGTCATGGACATAGTTTAGGACAAGGAACCATTATCCAAATCTTTTACCATGGACTTGATGAAACATCTCAAGGAATTCTTGATGCTGGAGGAATTTTTCTTTATAAGACTCCTAACCAGGCATATCAATTGCTTGAAGACCGAGTTCTTCTCAAACTCGACTGGTCAAAAGATGCCAAGACAAAACCATTAAGAAAAACCGTTGCTTTTGCCGAAAGTTCTGATTCATCTAAACTCATGGAGAAAATGGAAACCTTGGTTTCCAAAATCGATTCGCAATACAAAGATCTTAGAGGAGAGATGAAAGAAATGCGAGATGGTTGTAACAACTGTGGAGGTAACCACCCATCATCAGAATGCGATGATCAACCTATGGATCAACCAAAAGAAGGAGAAGCTAATTATATCCAAGGAGGATACCGAGGAGGAGGATATCGAGGAAATTATTACGGACGAAACTCTGCTAGTTGGCAAGATCGCCGACAAAGGGATAACAACCATGAGTCCCAACCAAAAGTAGAGAACCAAACCTCACAAAATTCTGACAAGAAACCTGAAGAAACAGATTTTGAAAAAATGATGAGAGAATTTGTCACTGCCCAAAAATCAACCAACGAGTTCATCAAGAATCAATTTTTCAATCTTAAGACCAAAGTTGAGCAAGGTCAGAAAAATCATCAAGCATCTATCCAAGATCTTGAAAACAAATTTGGGAGACTCTCTGATCAAATTTCTTCACGACCATCAGGTTCGTTGCCTAGTAACACCCAAACCAACCCAAAACCATCATCATCATCGAATGATAAGACTTATCGTCCACCACAAACCATAAATGAGCATATCAATGCTGTATTCACAAGAAGTGGCTTGTCTTATGATCCACCACCCAACCCAAACAACACCACAACTATCGATTTCGATAGTGAGGATGAAGATGAAGAATCCAAGAAGGAGAATACACCAAAAACACCACCCAAACCCAAACCCAAACCACCAGTTAAGGCTTACACTCCAAAAATTCCATATCCACAGAGCCTTAAGAAAGAAAGAATGGAGGAGCGTTATAAGAAGTTTGTTGAAATAATCAAAGAAGTTAGACTCAATGTACCTCTCATTGATGTTTTAGCTGGAATGCCCAATTACGGGAAATTTTTGAAAGAACTTCTTAACAACAAAAACAAGTTGGAGCAAATATCCGCTACCTTTCTCAATGAAGAATGTTCAGCTATTGTTCAAAACAAAATTCCACAAAAACTCGGAGATCCCGGAAGTTTTCTGATTCCATGCATATTAGGAAACAACATCACATGCGATGCTTTAGCCGACTTAGGTGCGAGTATCAATTTGATGCCTTATTCGCTGTATACGAAACTTTCAATCAATACTTTGAAACCCACAAGGATGAGTATCCGATTAGCTAATCATACTTACCAATATCCTGTTGGTATTGCTGAGAATATGCTTGTCCAAGTAGGTAAATTCATTTTTCCCGTGGATTTTGTAATTTTAGAAATGGAGGAAGATAGTAGAGTACCACTTATTTTAGGAAGACCTTTTCTAAACACCGCTGATGCGATCATCAGAGTAAAAGGAAGAGAACTCAACCTTGGAGTTGGAGAGGATAGAATCACTTTTTTAATCGATAAAGCAATGAAATATCCACATTCCAGTGATGACACTTGCTTTAACATTGATGTAATCGATGAAGTCACTGAGGAAGAATTGGATGCATTACTTGAAGATTTTGATCCATTCATGACTATTTCAGAGAAGATTAGTGAAACAACTTTTGATAAAGAATTTGCTGATTTTATGGAAGTTAAGATTGAAGAAGAAGAAGAAGAAGAAGAAGGAGAGATAATAGAAGAAGATTTTGAGGAAATCAGTTTTAATGATCAAATGAGGATCAAAACATCAGTTCAAGAACCACCGACTGATCTTGAGTTGAAACCACTGCCAGAAAATCTTGAGTATGCTTACTTGGAAGACAATTCGCTACTTCCAGTAGTCACATCTTCGTTGCTCAATGATTTGAGAAAGAATGTCTGATTTCAGTTCTTAAGAAGCATAAAGAAGCTTTTGCGTGGAAAACTTCTGACATCCCAGGAATCAGTCCTGATTTTTGCAAACACAAAATCAATTTCGAAGAAGATGCCAAACCAGTTGTAGAAAGACAACGTCGACCTAACCCCAACATGAAAGAAGTTGTTAAAAAAGAAATCATCAAACTTCTTGATGCAGGTATCATTTACCCCATCGAGGATAGTCCTTGGGTGATTCCTGTTCACTGTGTTCCGAAAAAAGGAGGAATAACTGTTGTGACCAACGAACGGAATGAACTAGTTCCTACTAGAACTGTCACCGGATGGCGAGTATGTATTGATTACAGAAAATTAAATAAAGCCACCAGAAAAGATCATTTTCCTTTGCCTTTCATGGATCAAATGCTTGAGAGATTAGCAGGAAACAAATACTTTTGTTTTCTTGATGGTTTTTCAGGATATTTTCAAATTCCTATTGATCCAGCTGATCAAGAAAAGACCACATTCACATGTCCCTTTGGAACTTACGCTTATCGGCGTATGCCTTTTGGATTATGTAATGCCCCCGCGACTTTTCAAAGATGTATGATTGCCATATTTCAAGATATGCTTGAAACGTCTATAGAAGTTTTCATGGATGACTTTTCAGTTTTCGGAAGCTCATTCGAAGCTTGCCTTTCTAACCTCGATAAGATGCTTGAAAGATGTAAAGCTGCACATCTTGTTCTCAATTGGGAGAAGTGTCATTTCATGGTAACTGAAGGAATTGTGTTAGGACACAAAATTTCTAGCGCAGGAATGGAGGTTGACAAAGCAAAGATCGATGTCATTACCAAATTACCACCCCCAACTAACGTCAAAGCCGTTAGAAGTTTCCTAGGACATGCAGGATTTTACCGTCGTTTCATTAAGGATTTTTCCCAAAAAATCTCGTCCAATGACGAAACTTCTTGAAAAAGATGCTGTTTTCGATTTTAATGCAGATTGTATGAAACATTCGAAGCATTGAAAACACAACTGACTAGTGCACCCATTATGATTTCACCTGATTGGTCACTACCATTCGAGCTTATGTGCGATGCAAGCGATTTTGCTGTTGAAGCTGTATTAGGACAGCGAGAAGAGAAACATTTTCGTCCTATATATTTTGCCAGCAAAACACTCAACATTGCTCAGCAGAATTACACAGTTACAGAGAAAGAATTGTTAGCCGTTGTTTTCGCTTTTGATAAATTCAGATCATACCTTGTACTTTCGAAAACAATCGTGTTCACCGATCATTCAGCGTTAAAATATCTGTTTAAAAAGCAAGATGCTAAACCGCGTCTCATCCGATGGATTTTACTACTCCAAGAATTCGATATCGAAATCAAAGATAAGAAAGGAGCAGAAAATCTAGCCGCTGATCATCTATCTCGTTTAGAAAATCCAAATCTGGAGGAGTTAAAAGAAGATGAGATTGACGATTATTTTTCGGATGAAACACTCATGACTGTTGATACAGATGATGAGAACGAAATTCCATGGTTTGCCAATTATGCAAATTATCTCGTTGGAGGAATTCTAAAGAAAGGATTAACTCATGCCCAACGAAGTAAATTCTTTTCGGATCTTAAACATTATTATTAGGAAGAACCTTATCTTTTCAAAATGTGTCCCGATGGGATGATTAGAAGATGTGTTTATGGTTCTGAAACAAGAAGAATTCTCGATGAATGTCATCATGGCCCAACTGGGGGACATTATGGTCCTTCCACCACCGCTAAAAAAGTCTTTGATGCTGGATTCTACTGGCCGACTATTTTTAAAGAAGCTCATACTCTTGTTAAGAATTGTGATGCTTGCCAAAAATCCGGTAGTCTTTCTCGAAGAGATGAAATGCCTCAGAAGAGCATTCAAGTCTGTGAATTATTCGATATTTGGGGAATTGATTTCATGGGACCGTTTCCTAAATCACACAAATACGAATACATTCTCGTTGTTATTGATTACGTTTCCAAATGGGCTGAAGCAGAAGCTCTACCCACAAATGATGCACGAGTAGTTGTTAATTTTCTCAAAAAGCTTTTCGCTCGTTTTGGAATTCCTAAAGCTTTGATAAGTGATCGTGGAACCCATTTCTGTAACAAACAAATGGAGAAAATTATGAAGCGATATGGAGTTCATCATCGTTTCGCTACTGCTTATCACCCACAGACCAGTGGTCAAGTCGAAAATACCAACAGAGCCTTAAAAGGATACTCAAAAAAACGGTTAAAGACAATCCCGCCGTTTGGTCGAGAAAACTAGATGATGCTCTGTGGGCATTTTGCACGGCTTACAAAACACCAATTGGTACAACACCATACAGATTGCTGTATGGAAAAACTTGTCATTTGCCGTTCGAAATCGAACATCGCGCTTACTGGGCATT